>VWZS01004672.1:41383-57327 GCA_013397075.1 Rhabdornis inornatus | reverse complement strand
GTGCCCCAGGTGTGCCCCAGGTGTGGCCCAGGTGTGGCCCAGGTGTAGCCCAGGTGTGGCCCAGGTGTGGCCCAGGTGTACCCGTGGAAATCCATCATGCAGGTGAGAACTCAAACCGGGGCACGCTCCACGATGGCTTGCACACAGAGCGGGCTGGAAGGGGTTAATGTTGGCTGGAGGGGGCAGACGGGCACTGATGACTCCAGGGCCCTCGTTAGGGTTTAATTAATGACTGGTGGCTCGGGGTCCGGCCCCACCGGCGGCTCTTGGCTCTGCACAAAAGTTAATTAACAAAAGTTAATTAACAAAAGTTAATTACAGAACAGGAGCCCCCAGCGCCCCCCCCCCCATGCCTGGGAATGGGTTTGGGGTGTCAGGGACAGGAGGAAATCCCAGGGGAGCAGTGGGGGGGGATGGGATGGGATGGGATAATGGGATGGGATAATGGGATGGGATAATGGGATGGGATGTGGGCACACCAGAGTCCCTGGAGCCCTGCCTGTCCCCAGCCCCTGCCCTGGGGCAGCTGCCCCCAGTGCACACCAACAGGACCCCACAGAACGGCCACAGATTCCAAAAAAGGGATCCTGGGGACCCCGTGGTACCCTGGCCACCCCCCAGACCCGCAGGGGACGCAGCCCAGCAGAGCATCCTGCATCCCTGGCCCCGCTCCAGGACAACTCTGCTCCCACTGCTGATTCCTGGCTGCCTGTGGACCTCAGCCCGCTGTGGCAGGAGCTAAATCAGAACAAGTTTTTGTGCTTTCAGCAGAAATGAGAAAGGAAACGAAGATGGAATAATAATAATAAAAAATCCTGCTGCCCCCCGGCAAGGTAATAAACTGCTGTGGAGCCGTGCCTGCCTCCAGCTGCAGCTCCATGAGGGATGTGGAAGGTTCTGGAGCAGAGCAGGAGCCTTGGAGTGGGATGTGGAAGGTTCTGGAGCAGGGCAGGGCCCTTGCAGTGGGATGTGGAAGGTTCTGGAGCAGGGCAGGGCCCTTGCAGTGGGATGTGGAAGGTTCTGGAGCAGGGCAGAACCCTTGGAGTGGGGTGTGGAAGGTTCTGGAGCAGGGCAGGACCCTTGCAGTGGGATGTGGAAGGTTCTGGGGCAGGGCCCTTGGAGTGGGGTGTGGAAGGTTCTGGAGCAGGGCAGGACCCTTGGAGTGGGGTGTGGAAGGTTCTGGAGCAGGGCAGAACCCTTGCAGTGGGGTGTGGAAGGTTCTGGGGCAGGGCCCTTGGAGTGGGGTGTGGAAGGTTCTGGAGCAGGGCAGGGCCCTTGGAGTGGGGTGTGGAAGGTTCTGGAGCAGGGCAGGGCCCCCGGGGTGGGGTGGGACCCCCTGAGCACAGTGCCAGGGAATCTGAGAGTCCTGGGTTTGGTGCAGTGGCCAGGGGGAAGGTTGGAGTGTCCCCTGCATTCCCTGGACCTTGGTGATGTGGAGATGTTTTATTTCCACTGCACTACGTGATTCAGGTTTGCCCTCTGATATTAAAATAAGTATTTTAATTTAATATGCATAACAGGCTAAATGTTCTAATCCACAGAGCTCACCCAAACAATCTGCTTTAACCACCTGGAGAAAAGGATTGTGCAGAGCCTGCAGGAACATCCCAAATCTCCAGCTTGGTGCTCCAACGATGGCCACTGACAAAAACACTCCAATTACTGCAATTTTTCGCCCCTTCTGTGAAACCTGGGGGACAAAAGGACAAACTGGGGACAGACAGAAGAGGCCCAGGGCTGGCACAGGAGCCCAGAGCAGCTGTGGCTGTCCCTGGATCTCTGGAATGCCCAGGGCCAGGCTGGACACTGGGGTTTGGAGCAATCAGGGACAGTGGGAGGTGTCCCTGCCATGGCAGGGGTGGCACTGGGTGGGATGTGAGGTCCCTCCAACCCAACCCAACCCATCCTGTGATTCTCTGATTTTTTGTGGCACATTTCTCCATTTCCAGCAGCTCGTTGGCAGCAGAGGTGCTGGTGAGAGGAGCAGAGTTATTCCTCCTACATCCCATGTAAATTCCTGATGCTGGACCAGGTCCCAGGATTGCAGATCCCAGGGGGTTGGATTATTAAAAAAAAAGCTTGTTTTGGTGCAGGGTTTGGTTGGAAGTAATTTATGAATTCAGCTGCCAGCCAAGGGTGCCCAGCTGGGACCCACAGGGAAAAAGAAAAAGCAAGAAATACAGAGTGAGATTCCTCCCCAGACCAGAAACTACCTCAGTATTTTAGTCAAAAAAAGGCCAAGTTATGCCAATGCAAGTCGACTGAAAATTTTTACTTAATCTGCTGCCATGATTGAGCCAGATGGATAAAATTAAACCTACTGGGGAAGAGCCACACGTGCTTTTCTTCATTTGCAACCAATATATCAACTCAGCCTTCCTGCATGGATTATGAAACACAAATCTTCCTGCTTTCCGAGCCCAGAAATAAAGCAATAATGGCATAGAATTAATATAAATATTGGGAGAAATCATGTTTCCTGTCATTTAAAGAAGAAATCTTTATACAGCAGAAAAGCTGGCGGGTCCATCATGGTGCTGCCAGGTAGGAAAAATAAAATATCATTAGACAGGACCCAGGAATCACGAGACTGATGCAAAACAATTCTATTTTTTGAAACAGAGGTTAAATTGCACCCTTTGATTTGCAGCCACAGGGTCCATGGGGATTTTTGGAAGGTAAATCCGAGGCTCCTGCTCCTACCTGAAGAGCTGGGGGTTTGCTTTGGCACTTGAAAAGCTGGGTTAAATCAGCATTTTGTGTGTTTGTACATATCTGTATCTATGTAGATATAATCTCTGCCCCTCCATCCCATCCTTCTGGGCCCGGGGAGGGTGACAGGGACATCCCTGCCTCCCCCTTCAGGCAACAAGTCCATTATGGAGATGGAGCTGCCTTTGACTCATCAGCCTGTACCTTTGATGCATTTTGGCAGAGGAACATCATTGACTCACAGCATAAATCAAATATTTCTCCCCATGAAGCTCCAGTCAGGCTGTGAATGCTTTAATTAGGGTTTGGGGACACCCTGTCCTGGCCAGCAGGGCTTGGACCCAAATCCTTCCCTCCTTCCATCCTCATCCCTGGCACAGGCACAGGGGGAGGCACTGGGGGCTCAGGGCAGCCCCAGGGGATGATCTGGGGACAGGGCTGTCCCTCCACAGTGATTTCTGCAGCACTGGGGCGAGGGCTGGAGGGACAGGACACAGGGAATGGCTCCCACTGCCAAGGGCGGGGCTGGATGGCATTTTGGGAATTGGGAATTGTTCCCTGGCAGGGTGGGCAGGGCTGGCACAGGAGCCCAGAGCAGCTGTGGCTGCCCCTGGATCCCTGGCAGTGCCCAAGGCCAGGCTGGACATCGGGGTGGGAGCAATGGGACACTGGAGGTGTCCCTGCCATGGCAGGGGTGGCTCTGGGGGGGTTTAGGGTCCCTCCAGCCCAACCCATCCTGTGAATGTGCAGTGCTGGGGTCTGCAGGTGAGCCCAGAGCCCCCTGTCCCAGCACATCCCTGCCCCAGAACTGAGCCCACGTCCCCTCCTCAGCCCTGCAGCCTCTGCCAGGACCCAAGCACCACCATTAGAGGCTCCTTCAGGAAAATTCCAGCCCAAGGCTCTAAAAGCAAGTTAGGGACAGGGGAAAAAAAAAGCAAATTAATTTAATAAGAGCTTAATTGGATTACCCATGGCAGAAAAAGCTGCTGCTTCCCAGCAAATGTCCCCTGCAGCAGCTGATGAGGCCACAGGCTCCCCCAGTTCCAGCAGCAGCCCAAGTCTGTCCTGGCACCTGGGCTTGTCCTTGCCAAGCCTGGCCCAGCAATGCCTGGGGGTGATGGGCAGTGAAACCCTGGCACAGCTGTGGCTGCCCCTGGCCATGGGGCACAAAAAGGGCTGAGTTTGTCCCCAAATGCTTCACTCAGCTCCAGGCAGGAGCTGCTGACAGCAGCCAGGGCCCAGAGCTCCTCCAGGAGGGATCCTGTACCCCGTGGGTACAATCTGGGTGGGGGGCAGTAAATCCCTTCAGGCAGGATTTATTGTCACACAGCTCCTCCAGGGGCTCCTGGACACTGCCAGCTCCTCCATCCCTGCTCCAGACTCATCCTGCCCCAGCCAGGCTTTGCTGCCTCCTGCTCCCCCTCTGACCCTCGCCAGCCGCAGACAAAAGCTCCATGGAGCAAAGCTGCAGCAAACCGTGGGCCGAGGGGCTGCTGCTCAGCCCAGCCCAGCTCCCGGGGCTGTGGCTCTGGTTTGGTGCAGGAGGATGCCCAGGGAGCCCGAGGGGGGCACTGGGGCAGGGGCTGGTGCTGGATGTGCCCAGGGTCTGTGCAGCTCTGCGCCCCTGCCCTGCCCTGCAGCCTTGCAAACAGAAAATGCTGTTAAAATAGTTTAAATCAGAATTCCTGCAGCCAGAGAAGCCACTGTGCCTGGCAGGGAGGGGCACAGAGGAATCGAGTGGGGATGAGAAGTGATTTCAGAAACTCAGCCATGTCTCACTCTGCTGAGGTGGAGCTGGAGCTTCCACGAGGGGCAGGAGGAGAAGCCCAGCCCGGCCCTAAGAACAAATTGAGATGAAGATCTGAAGATCCAGCCGTGGTTCTGCCTCTGATGGAGTTTTTCTCGTGGCACTTTCTCCATGCCCCGACTTCCCAGCAGTCTAAGGAGCCTCTGCTCCTCTTTGCTCTGCCCTGCCTCCCCGCTCGGAGTCGGGGCTGTCTCTGGGTGTTTGCAGAGCTGCATTCTGATCTCAGCTCCAGCCCTGCACTGCGAGCGAGGGAAGAGATGGGGATGGCAGCAGCCCTTCAGGGTCAGCCCTGCAGGAAAGGTTTTAAGGAGCAATCCTTGTGGCTTTGGGCTCCAGCCCCCCTCGGGCACCTGGGGAGCTCTGTAGGCCCGAGATTAACTCAGGGCTGCATCCAGCAGCAGTGGGTGCATCCAAAACTCTGCTCCACTCAAAATGTGGCACAGCTTCACACACAACCAGGAGCATTTTTAAATTACATTTTAAAAGCTGATTTTTAAAATTATTTATTTTTTACTACACTCCATCTGAGAGTAGTTAATTTTCCAGAGCCTGAGATTGTGATTTTATTAGGGCAAGTATTAACCTTCTGCCCACGGGAGCCAAACCCAGCCATGGTGGCCTGGGCAGGTGCAGGAGGGGTGAGGGGTCCCTGCAGTCACTGAATCCCTGCAGGAATATCTGGGATTGGAGACCTGGAGAGCAGGGCAGCCCCAGCACGAGTGGCTCACTTCAAACAGAACACAGATGGTTTCCAGCCCTGAGAAAACAGGAAACAGTGAGTGGGGAAAGCCAACAAAAGCAGTTCAGGATTGCTTGAATAACCCTAAAATACACTTTTTTCTTTTAATTCATAAATTTCTATGAATTGGGTTTTTTCCTCTATTTCAGCAGTTCTGGGACATGTGAAGGCTCTGCCTATTCCCATCCCAAATGGAGGAGCAGCCTACCCCACCTTCTTTTCTGTTTTTCACAGGAAAAGTTGGGGTCCAGCCCTCACTTTCCTGCAAAAAAAAATCCCTTCCTCTCCCCCACCTGGAGCCTCCCAGTCCTCCCAGTTCCCACCCCAAGCCCCAGTGCCAGCCACCAGTGCAGAGCTTTGCTGGACATCATCTCCACGAGGTTCCTGCCCATGGAAACGTCAGAGCCCCAGATTTAATTAAAATAAAATATCCCACACCAACAGGAGCCTCGTTGTCTTTCAGGGTTGTCTCGATAATTATAAAATAAATTGCATTTCTATTGCTCCTTTCATCCCTGGATCTCCACGTGTTTTACAACGTTAATTAATTTAGCTTTCAAATAGCCCTTCCCTCTGATGCCACATCAAAATTAATAAACAGGGAGTGGAGAGGCAGGGACCTGCTCTGGGACATGAGGCTGCTCAGTGGCCAGCAGAGGGAAAGCCCCAGGTCCCGGAGCCTGTGGGAAATGAGAGTGTCAGAAAGGAGGGGAAAAGCTGTGGATGAGGGATCTGGGCACCCATTGCCCCTCTGGGACCCCAGAGCCCCCCATGGCCTGTGCCAGTGTGGGAATTGCTGCCAGGAGCAGGGAAAACCCAGCCTGGGAGTGCCAGGAGCTCTCAAGGCCCATGACATATTGAAGGAATTAAAGCACGTTTAGGGAAATCTCCAAATTAGGTATTTTTCTTTTTTTCTTTTTACTTTCTTTTTTTTCCTTTCCTTTTTTTTTTTCTGTTTCCCTATTTTTTTTAGCTTTAAAGAATAACACTGACTGTCTCAAGCTGTGGTAATGTATTCAGGCAGCACAACTGAGTCAGAGCTAATTGAATTTAAAAGCAGGTATTACATCTGTGCCTTCGGAGTGAGTACATCCTGAAAATCACTTCAGTGATGAAGTGTTTTACCCAACTACTACTTAATCTTTTTACATAGAAAGCAGAATTGACCCCGCTGCGCTGCCTTCATTAAGGAAACCAAATGAAGTTACCTGGTGAGATTCAAATGTGCTCCAAGTGCTGAAACTTCAACTGAAGTTTCTTAAATCTGGAGGGACTTTGCTTTCTTTTTTTTTTTTTTTTTTTTTTTTTGTTAAAAATCCTACAGAGTGGTTTAAACCAGGTCAGGTATCTGGGTCCCGTTTCACTTTCTGTCATTAAACCTGAGAGGCAATAAGCACAGCAGGCCCTGTGTATAAATACAGGTATGGCTGGAGAAATGGGTCAGTGTCCTGCCCCCAAAATATCTGTACCTGCTCCTGTCCCCAAACCCTCTGTAGCTGTCCCCAAACCACCTGCCCCTGCCCCTGTCCCTGTCCCTGTCCCTGTCCCCATTCCCACCTGGCTCCCCCTTTGCTCCTGGCTGTCTCCCTTTCTCCAGGAGGATAAAATCAATGAAGGAGGAAACACGCCCTGAGGAAAGCTGCAAAAACCATCCCAGCCCCCGTGCAGCAGCACTGAGCATCCCCCAGAGCCCCCTGCTCCCCCTGGAGCTTCCTGGGACAGAACAGAGCAACAGGACAGGGACCTTTGTGGGCAGAGTGAAAACCCACAGCTCTTCATACAGAGACAGAGCCACAAAATGCTTTGGGTTGGAATGACCTCAAAGAGCATCTGGTTCCAACCTCCTATAGATATATTTTATATATGTGTGTATATGTATGTGTAATATATATATACACACATATATTCAAGTATAAGTATACACACATAATTATATGTACATATTCAAATATATATATATACACACACTTATAAAGATATTTTTACTTTATATTCTATTACTTTTTACATTTGGTATGTTACTTTATGCATATATATATATATCTCGCAGATATATATATCCCTTCATGTACTTGGTCTGTTACTTTACACCAAGCAAAAGCCCAAAGCAATGAGCTGAGCTCAGAGCTCGTTGCACCCTTGGGTGCTGCACCTCGCTGCCATCCTTGGGTGCTGCAGGGTCCTGGGGGAGGAGGCAGATCCTGATTCCCTGGGCCAGGAAAAGAGCAGGACAAACACCCCAGAGAACCATCTGTAAAACTGTTCCAGCAAATCAACGTTTTTGGCTGGCTGCGTTTATCCATCAGTTCCCAAGGCAGCCACGAGGGAGCTGGGAAAGCTGTGGGGATCCCCTCCACACTTCATGAATTTCAAGCACAGACAATTGATTTGCATCAGCAGAAATTTGCATGGGGAGAAAAAAAAAACTGGGAAAAAAAAAAGAAAAAAGAAAAAAACTAAAAAATGAGCTCTTCACCATTCATTAATTTTCTCAAAAATTCATTCATGCAATTAGGCAGCTGAAATGGTGCGTTGTAATTTAGATACCCTGTGACACACCGTGACTATTGATGGTTCCTGATTCAAAGGGAACAGAAATGGAATAAATCTCAGGCTACAGGCTCTTCAAAACCTAATTTCCTTCTAGTTATGAACCAGGAAATCATTCGGAGAAATCAGGAGAGGTTCAGACAAATTTAGCTCGGGCATCAAGGAACGGGGCAGGTTCTTCGCTGGCTGTGTGCTCACAGCTCGGAATTTGGGAATTTTTCCTTATGAAACATCTCATCCCTCGGCACGGATGGATGTGGAGCAGGGGCAGGCAGCCCTGCGTGTCCAGCCCGGGGAGCCTCTCCCACAGCACCAGCAGAGCTCGGGCTGGGCTTTCATTTCCAGCCCCTGCACCTTCATGAGCAGCCGGAGGTGTTTTGGGAGGGACTGCCAAGGTCAGGACACGGGGTTTGTGCTGCAGGGGACAGGTTTAACTGCAGTGAGCGGGGGCTTGTGGCCTCTTTGCCATTAAGAGTGGCTGCAATTCGCTGCCCGAGGTGGCAGGGGTCGTTAGCAGGGAGATAAAGCAGCGCCCTGGGGATGCTCCCAGCCAGCTCTTCCCACGCCGTGAGGTTTGACCCATTTCGCAGAGCAGAGTGAAGTACCGAGTACGTTCCAGATTTTCAAGGCAATTTTCAAGTTGAATCAAGTTGCAATTCCAGAAGAGAAATCTCACAGAGGCCCTAAAACATGTGGAAATTATGTTTTCCCCAGTTTCTCTTACTGACCTCGCTGGGAGCAGGGACACTCCATGCACTTGTCCACAAAATGCATGTAAGTGTCCCCATCGAACACAGCTGAAGAGGGAAATCAGGGGCCAGACTGTCATTTGGAAACCTCCCACAAATCTTCCACAAGATTTCCAATCACAGGCTGTGGAAGAGAGCTGAGGACTTCACATTCCCCAGGGATCACAAACCCCAGGGCTGGGTCCTGCTCCCCTGCAGGAGCACAGAGCACCGATAACACAGCAATAAATATTGCAATCAATATTATTTCCATCCCGTGAGTGAATCTGGAGATAAACACAGAGAGGTGTTTGGAGAGCCACAGGCAGCTCATCACCAGAACACGGGAGCCCTTGCTGAGCTGCCAGGATTCAGGGTGAGCTGCAGAGACGCCCTTTGGGTGCTGTAGCTCAGGTGAGGAGGTACAGAGGAGGTGGGAGGCTCAGGGACACCTTCCAGGGCGTTCCATGCACCCCAGTGCTCTCCATGAGGGAAGTCTCTTCCCTGCCTGCGCCACTGAACTCCCCCGATGTTCCCCTGGAGCCTCGGGGCACCTCCAGGGTTTGAATCCACATCCCCCCCTGCACCCTGGCTCCCGGGCACGCACCAAACCCCCTGTGGTATAATCTGTGATTTTGGGAGTCCCAGAGGCTTCTCCCCCAGCACCGCTTGTGAAATCATGGAATGGTTTGGCTGGGAAGGGACATTAAAACAATTCATTAAAGCAATCCCAGCCACGGCAGGGACACCTCCCGCTGTCCCAGGCTGCTCCAAATGCTCCCAATCCCAACGTCCAGCCCGGCCTTGGGCACTGCCAGGGGTCCAGGGCGGCCACAGCTGTGCCAGGGTCTGTCCCCACCACGGTGCATTTCTTCCCTGCCGCTGCTAATCCATCCTTGTGAGGAGCAGGAGGAGGAGAACGACCCCCAGTCTCTGCCTGGGGAGGAGCAGGAGCCCCAAACCTGCCCTGAGGAATGGCTCCTGCTGCTCCACTGCCAGGAAAAGCACCTGCCTTTTCTTCTATTCCTCAAAAAAAAAAAAAATTAAACTCCAGAAATACAGAGTAAAGATCTGGAGGTGAAAAAGGAAACTCCTGGTGCCAGGTCCCATCAGCACTAGGGGGAAAAAACAAAGGTCCCTAGTGCCCAAAAGCCTATTCCTCAAACCCAAAAAAACCCAAAAAAAACCCCAGGAAGAAGTAAATAAATTTCACTGAGCCTTTTGAAATGGTTTAATTGCCTTTGTGCTCTAATTGCTCCTGGTTTTACAGCCTCATTTCTTGTCATAAAATTAGTCCCACTTTTTATGCTTTTTCCTTTTCTACTGGTCTGTGATTATTACTTTTTAATTGCTTTGGTGTGTTGATCTCTCCCACGTCTCCCCCGGGAAGGGGAAGAGGGACCAAGTTCTGCAGCTGTGGCTGCAGGGAGGACGCTGCAGCTGCTGAGAGGGGACAGACACCCAAACTTGGGGGTGAATGTTCACACCAACCCCAACCCCTCAAACTTTGGGGTGAATGTTCACACCAACCCCTCACATTTTGGGGTGAATGTTCACACCAACCCCAACCCCTCACATTTCAGGGTGAATGTTCACACCAACCCCTCCAGAGCTGCCAGGAACACCCACGAGCAGGGCTGGGCACGGGGACTCTGCATCCAAGCAGAGCCCAGCCCCGGAGGAGGGGGCAGAGATCACAGAGATTCCTGGCAGGATTTTCTGGGGAAAGATTTCTTGCTACAAACCACAACCACCAGGAACACAAGGAAAGCATAGGAGGAAACCAAACCACCTGAAAAAGATGGGAAGTGCGTCATCTGTAACCCTTTCAGTAATCTCCTGATTCCAGGCAGCACCGAGGCTCCTCTCTGCCTGGCTTTGATGTGCAGCTGCAATAGGAAACCGTGCGTGAAGTTTATCAAGGCTGGGTAATTTCTGTTGCTTCTGTGTATTATTGATTCCATCTCTACTGCTATCCTGCTCTGGCTGCACCTAAAAAGTGATTTAAAAACAAGGGGGAAAAGCGTATAATTCTTTAAAAATGGCGAGTACTGTGGGATGTGGGACGTTGCCATTTTGGATGCATTAGCAACAGCCTGCAAAGGAATGTGTCTGAGATACAAATCTTATTAAGGGGACTTTGATGATGTTGAGGCTAAAAATGAGGGAGCACTTTGAGCTGAACCAAAACACGAAGCTGAATCTGAACTTAGCTCCGCAAATTTCTGTCTCAGGGGTGGAAGGAAAATTGGATTTGCTTTGGCTTTCAGCCAGCCTTGCTTCATCCTGAGCTAGCTCTCCACTGTCCAACCTCTCCCACATCCTTGGAGCTGCTCCCAGTTTGTGGCATAAGCAGGAGTGAGCTCAGAGGAGCAGCTCTGCCCAGCCTGGTGCTCAGGGCTGCGGCTCCACCTCGGTGCAGGTCCTGTGGAGTCAGGAATGCAGATCCTCGATGCACAGCAGCAAACCTTGGAGCTTCCCCAGGGGCCCAGGAGCAGCACTCCAGGTGAACTGGGAGCTTTTCCTCCCAGCTGGATCTCCAGCCTCACGACAAAAGGGCAGCAGTGACAGAGCAAGCCAGGCACAGAGCCCAGCGGAGCCCAAACCCTCCCAGAGCTGTGGGATGCCAGGATCTGGGTCAGGCCCATCTGTGCCCAGTTCATTGGCACGACCCCCCTTGCAGTGACATTTAAAACATTATCATTAAGAAATCAAGACGGGGTCCTCTCCTTTAGCCCCTTCTCCAGGCACAGCCTGCCCTGTCCGAGCTCAGCCCTCCCTGCCCTGCCACAGCCAGAGCTGTTCTTGTCTTTCCCGATTTTCCGTGGGTTTCAGTCACCTCCATTTCCTCACCAGTGCAATCCAGGGCCATCAAACTCCCCAGAGCCACAGCACAAGGAGAATTTGTCCTGTCTGGACTGGAAAAAAAGAAAAAA
Source organism: Rhabdornis inornatus (assembly GCA_013397075.1). NCBI lineage: Eukaryota > Metazoa > Chordata > Aves > Passeriformes > Rhabdornithidae > Rhabdornis > Rhabdornis inornatus. Next base: position 45,855 of record VWZS01004672.1, on the reverse strand, counting down.
AAGCCACAAGTGAAGTAGAGCTGAAGGCTGCAAGATGAGTTGTGGGAATGAGAGTGCTTTGTGGGACATCATCCAATTCCTGCTGGACAAAATCCATCCTCCCCTTGGTACTCACCTGCCTCTGAGCTGAGACACCAAAGATGTCCAGAAGCCTCAGAGACCTCCAGAACTCTGTGCTACCGAGTCAGGGTGGAGCCCCTTGGGGGGACATTGAAGGGAAACCCCGAGTGCCATTGGTAGAGCTGAGGAACATCTGCAGGAAGCAGTGGGAAGCAGCTGGATGTTCCCTGTGCTGCAGCCAGAACCTTGTGCTTGTCCCCAGCGTCATCCAGACTCTCCTGGAGGAATCTCTGCAGCACAGTATTGCACCTTGCAAGAGAAGAGAGGAGGGGTGAGCTCAGGCTCGAGCCTGCCCTGAGTTCAGCTCTCTGCCAGTGCCTGGGGGCATTCTGGAAAGGAGGGTTTTGTCACTCTCACAGGGGTGTCAGGGGAACTGCCTGTGGGTTTGGGGTTTTTTATGGTGCAGGGTGTTCATGGAACCCCAAGACAGTTTGGGTTGGCAGGAACCTCGAAGTTCACTGTGTGCCATGGGCAGGGACACCTCCCACGGGACCAGCTCATCCCAACCCAGCCTTGGGCACTCAGCCCTGCAGGGACAGGCACGGGCAGAGGGAGGAAATGACAAAAACCATCCCTGGTGCTCCATCAGCAGCCAGGCGCTGCCCCAGGAGCCCAGCACAGCCCCATGGCTGTGACATTTGCGATGCATTAAGTTTAAACATTCTCAATAAAGAAAAACAATCCATTCAGACTTGCTTTATGATTCATAGTAATTGCAAATAGGAGCAGTTAATATAATTGTCCAGCTGAGACCAGCAGGCTGGGAACATGCAGCAGTGAGATGTACAATCAGGGAAGGTTGGGAGGGAATTTAAGTGCAGGTTAAGCAAATGCATTACTTTAATAACACACAGAGACAGCCCTTGTAGTTATAAAGAGGATAAAATAAATATTGTACCAGAAATCTACAGAATGGGAGGTTTTATCACCAAGACTGCCCGCTCGCTATTTACTTTCAATTTGGATTTTACAAAAGCTGCACTTGCCACGTTTTTTATGTATGGAAGACAATGACTTGAATTGACAAATGACCTTATTTCTCCATAAGTTTTACAAGGGAGCCTCAGTTTCTCAAAGAAAAATGATCACCTCCCAGCAGTCATCCTGGAGACAGAAAAAGGCTTTTTTTCTCCTTTTATTTTTTATTTGAGAAAGGCAGGGCTATAATTCAAAGAGGAGAGGGTGCTCCTGCTCCTCTCTGCCTTGGAGGTGGCCCAACCCCTCGGACATCTCCAGTCACAGAGGGAAGGGACCTGTTTCTCTGCAGGGAAATTCCAGCCCTTTCTTTACCCCACCTCGTATAAGCTGGTGGTCGGGGAGGGCAGTCCAGCCTCAGGGCACAGCTCTTGTGCATGACCCTACTTCAGCTTTCCCAGTCCTGGAAATTAGAGTTTCCTCCCTTTGAAATAATTAACTGGAGCTGGTTCAGTGTGGAGCAAGTAGAGAAGAGGGGAGAGGAAAGAAGAAGCTCTTGAAAGGCATCATCTTCATCATCATTTATCCAGCTTAACCAAACACTGGCTCTCCAGAGAAGAGCTATAGTGCTTTATTAAAAGATATTTTTGAGGGCAACCCATTAAATTAAAGTATCTTGTTCGCAGACTTAACGACACATAAACAGCCAAACAAACCAGAATATCAGCTCATCAGAAGCGTTTATAAAATATTGAGGGTCCTACAAAGTGACCATTTACAGGCACCTTTCTCTCGGTGATGGGGATGTTCAGGCTTGAGGGAGCTGCCTGCAATATAGAAAAATAAATAATAAATCCTTCTGCCTGGTGTCCTCTGTTGTTCTGGAGGGTTCTGGATTAATGCAATGGATTCATTCTGGGTGTTGGCACCTCCCCAGCCAGTTGAATATTCCAGCATCCTCCATCCAGGTGATGGGGGAAAAAAATGCAGGATAAGGCAGGCAAAAAGTATCAGTGCCCCTCAGAAAACGTCACCCAATCCCAAATGAACAGCATCTCTGCCAGGGCCCCCAGGACCACCCACGACCCCCCGTGCCGCAGGCAAACACGGCTGTACCCAGAGGGATAAATACCGGCAGGAGGAGACAGGGAATGCAATTTTAAAGTCACAGAATTTAGCATAAGGAGGTAATGGGATTGCGGTGGCTTTCCAGTAAATGTCATTGCTGTAATTAGGAGAACAATTATTGTCAACCGGCAGAATTGTCCCCTATCTGTCATTCCAGCAGGAGCAGCCAGAGCCGCAATTAAACCTCGCCCGGGCGGGCCGAGGGTTCCAACCCCGCAGGATGGGGAGGGGCGAGGGCAGAGCAGCCCCCGCTGCTGCCAGGGCTGCTGGGGACAGGGACCGGGGGTCCTGGGGGCACCTGGGGGGTCCCTGGGGTTCCCGGGGGGTCCTGGGGGGTCCCTGGGGGTCCCTGGGGTCCCTCCCCGCAGCCCCTCCGCCTCCTCCCGGGGGATGCTCAGACACAAACTCGGTTTATTGCAGCCCCAGCCCGGTGTCCTGGGCTCGTACAGGGGAGATCAGCTCCGGAAACGATAACGCGCTGAACCGGTTTAAAAATGTGCTGAACTGGTTCACAAATGTGGGACCTGGGAGGACAAAGCCCTCTCCACCCACAGCAGCAGGAAGCTGGAGCAGCTCCGGGGGGAGAAGGATGTCCTGGGGATGGAGCCAGCCCAGGATCACGTTTTTGTCCCCAGGATCACGTTTTTACCCCCAGGATCTCGTTTTTTATCCCCAGGATCACGTTTTTTGTCCCCAGCTCTCCCCCTGCGCTGGTTTCTCAGAGCGGAGGATGCTCTGAGTGCGGCTGACAGCGCATCTCAGGTACGGGGCTCCCATGAGTGAAAATAAAAGTTCCTCGGAGGTTTGAAAGGGCGGAGCTGCAATTAACACCTGTAATTAACAGATCCACATCGCCGGGACTCCTGTCCCAGCCCCGCGCTCCCAAATCCCCGCTCCTGCTGCATCCCCCGAGCGCAGGGGGGCACAGGGGGGCACAGGGGGGGCACAGGAGGGGCACAGGGGGGACACAGCCCTTCCCCGGGCTGTCACCCGCAGCCAAAACCGAAACACCAGGAGTGTCCCGCAGCCGAACTTCCCAAGCTGGGCAGAGAAGAGGATTCTGCATGAAAGGAAAGGGAGATGCAGAGGAGAGAAGGAACAGGGAGGCGATTATTCCACTGAAAGCATTTGCAGCATCCTTGCAGCTCGTTGTGATTAACCGTGGCCAGAGCGCTATTAGCAGCCTGGGATGATGATTAACAAGCTCTCCTAATAGCTGTTTTTAAACCTGCTTTAAAAAAGAAAAGAAAAAAGAATAAAAAAAAGCTGGAGCAGAGCTGGAAGGGGGTGGGGAGACCGGGTGGTGTCTCCAAGGAAACCAGAAACAAAATGGGCTTTGGCACATCGCAGAACCAGGCGGGTAATCAAAGATTACAAGCGGTTTTAATTTAAGGTTAACTATTGTTTACTCTCTGGAGCCCGCCCCATCGGGAAGCAGCGGTCGGTCTGACCTTGAGCAGCTCCTGCAGGGCCCCCCCGGCCCCTTCCCCTGGAAAAACCCGCGGGGATGGACGGGGAGCGCAGGGAGGGAGTGGATGGAGGGGATGCTCAAAGGGAGCCGCGAGGGAGGCACCCGGGCTGGATCCTGCCCCAGCTGCGGGCTGAAAAGCTTCATTCAGCTTTATTTAACTGCTTGCCCCAACTGCAGGCACGGTTAATTAATTTTGGACTCCTATTGATTTTCCATTTGGAGGAATCACAGTGGCATTTTCGCTCAAAGCCAGCCCCATTTTTATCAGGGAAAATTCTGCGCAGAGGCGCCTTCCCCTGGCGAGACCTTCTGCCCCCGGGGAGAGGGAGGAGAGGGGACAGCGGGGATGGGGCAGAGGGGATGGGATAGAGGGAATGGGATAGAAGGGAATGGGACAGAAGGGATGGGATAGAAGGGAATGGGATAGAAGGGGATGGGACAGAAGGGAATGGGACAGCAGGGATGGGATAGAAGGGAATGGGATAGAAGGGAATGGGACAGAAGGAATGGGACAGCAGGGATGGGACAGCAGGGATGGGACAGCAGGGATGGGACAGAAGGGAATGGGACAGCAGGGAATGGGACAGAAGGGAATGGGACAGAAGGGATGGGACAGAAGGGAATGGGACAGAAGGGTTGGGACAGAAGGGTTGGGACAGAAGGGATGGGACAGAAGGGATGGGGCATCCTGCCCAGGGATGGAGCCCGATGGGTGTGAGGGTTTGGGAAGCTTCTCCTGCCCAGGGCTGGGGCTGGCCAGGCACCAGCACAGGCTCCAGCTCCTCGTGGAGTTCCCCCAGGTGGACAAAGCCGGGCTGGACAAGGCCGAGCTGGACAA
>VWZS01004672.1:22404-33509 GCA_013397075.1 Rhabdornis inornatus | reverse complement strand
CCTCTCCCCATCCCCATCCCCGTCCCCATCCCCACACCCTCTCCACCCCCATCGCCTCCCCATCCCCATCCGCATCCCCATCCCCATCCCCATCCCCACATCCCACACAGGCGCCACCTCCAGCCCGTCCTCACATGGATCCAGGCAAGCTGAGCTCATCTCCTGCTCCTGTCCCCCAGCAGCCCCCAGCCCTGCCCTGGTGGCCATGCAGGTGCCCAGACCCTTCCCCATCACTGCCTCAGTTCCATTTTCTCATTTAAAGGCTGTAGATCCTGGTTCCTCTCGCCCCTCCCCAGATTACCCCAGACCTGGAGCGTGCCCTTGGAGCTGTGAAGATCTCAAGTGCAGCAGTGACAGCCCTGCAATTAGGGGAGCTGGCAGCCAAAGGACCGGGCGTGGCTGCTTATTAATTATAACGACGTGGTTTTGTTCATTAAAAGCTGGAATGCATTCATCGTGCAGCACTAGGGCTCGGTTTGGTTTGGGAGATGGCAGAGGAGCCCAGGGATTTGGGATGGCTCTGTGCTTTGGGCAGGAGGGAGATGGAGGGCTGGGGCTCAGGGTGGGAGGGAGCAGATTGAGATCCATGGAGCACTCCCAGGAGCAAATGGATGCACATGTTATTATTGCAATATAATTTGAGAAAGCATTTCCTAGGATCTAGAGCATTTGCTGTAGTTAATTGAGATCCCCAAGTTCAGAGCCTTTCATTATTGCAGAGCTCTGGGGCGGAATGCTCTCAGCTAACGATCAGAGCAAGATGGAAAGGGCATTTACTGGGAGCTGGGAGGGGCGAGTGCCAACGCACTCACTGTGCCTCCTGTGCCGCTGCTGGAGACCTGCAGGAGCCGGGAATCCTCCCTGGGCTGCACGCAGAGCTGCAGCTCGGCTTGGCGGGGCCAAGGGCTTGCATGGGGAAGCTTCACTGCAGATTCCTGGGGTGGCTGAGCCCCACAGCCAGCAGGGTTTGCTCTCCAGGTCTGGTTCCAGGTGCTGCCTCCCTGCCCACCTCCATGGGACCCTCCACGGCCCCGTGGAGCCTCAGGGGACAGCAGGATTTCCCTGCCTCTCTTCCAGCTGCCCTTTCCAATGCACAACCACACCACTCCCCAAGCAACAGCTTCTGTCTGCCTTCCTCCATCTCAAACTAATCTAAACTAACCACAGGAGCAGTTATCCTAATAACCTCCACCCTGCTGGAGAAATAATTGCTGCAAGTCCAGAAATAAATGTTAAAAAACTAATAACAGAGCTCAGTAACTGGCTGAACTCATGGGATGGGAGCCCGGTGAGGGTGGCAGCAGCAGCTCAGGTTCTGTGCCACCATGCCCTGCCCAAAAGCCACCAGGGACCAGCTGGACATTCCAAAAGATCATCCCAGTCCCTCCCCTTTTACTGGACAAGGGAGCTCCAAGCCCTGTACAGCCTGGCCTGGACACTTGCAGAGCTCAAAGTCTCTTGTTGGAACCCAATTTGTGTCATCCTTTTCTAAGGGCTGGGCTCAGCCCTCCCAGTCAGGACACCCTCGCAGCAAGGAGGAAAATCCACCCTGGACCGTGCTGGGGGACAGCCAGGACCCGTCCCTGGCTCAGGGGTCGTGTTCCTGCCCCTGGCACGTGTTCTACACCAAGCCCCACATTTATGCTCGTGAGCTGCCCCCGTGCTTGGGGGATCAGCAAACACCAACCAGAGGCTTGGTTTGAGCCTGGGGCAGCCCCAGCCCCTCCACCCTCAGCCCCACACACAAAGGGGGATTTTTGTCACCGGCCGGGCTCCGAAACCATCACACACCAGGGGCTCGGGGAGTCTCCCCCACCGCCCAAAAAGTGTCCCCCGGGAAATCTGAGCCCTCAATCATTTTGATGTGTGCACCTCGGCGCCTGCCATCCGTCCCACTCCACCTGTGCACAGCAGGCTCCGCTTTTCATTAGAAATAAAAATAACCCTTGTCAGAAGGTGTTGTGGGTTTTTTCCGCGGCTGAACGCCGAGACGGCAGATGAGTGTCGGCTGAGCCGGGGCCCCCTGGCAGGGCTGGGAGCTGGAGAATTTCTCTGGAGTTTTTCTAGGTTTAGCGAGGTGGAAAATAGACAAGGAGAACACAAAAGCAAAGGCCGTCACTCAGGGTAACTTTATCTCGAATTAATCCTGCCAAACCATGGCAGCAAGGGAAGCGCTGGGAGGGGAAGGGGAAAATAAAATCAAATGTAATATGGAGGAAGCTCTAATCAAAAAGTGGGGTTTTTTTCCTATGGCCAGGGCGTTGAGCAGCTCCAGCCCTCTGACACAGCTCCCCAGGTGCCACATTTTGGACTTTTTCCCACCTGCTCAGCGTGAGGCCAGGGTGGGATGCTCCAGCCAGTTCAAGGCTTTCATCAGCAAGAACACAGCTCCAGTTCCTTGTTAGAACCAAGAGCTGGGTGGGGTGGAGGACCAGCCCCAAAAGTGCAGGAGTTATGCAAGGCTGGATGTGCTGGGGGACCAGGGGTGACAGTGCTTGGGAGGAAAAGGGGTGAGGGACACCCTGTGGGGACGTGGAGCTGGGAATTTATGTGGGAGTTGGGATATGCAGGGAACCCAGTCTGACTTCTTCCTGCACCATTCTGCTCTTTGGAAATTTGTAGTTTAAAAGCACCCAAGAGAAATACCACTGGATGCTGGGGATCTCCTGCTCCTCTCCTCCTTTTACCATCACTCTACTTTCCACCAATGCTGTTATTTTATTTATTTCCCCTCTCAGCTTTTTCCAAGCACCTTCTCGCGGTTGCTATAGCACCTCCTGTGCCAGAAATGTCCTCCTTGCCCACAAATCTCAGTGATTGCAACTCAGAAGAGTTTGGGGGCTGCTCAGTCAGGGCAGTCAGGGGACACCTAGCCACTGGCTTCGGGGTGCAGTTTGCAGTTCTGGCACTGTCATTCCCCTCTCCTGGTGCCTATTTCTAGCTAAATAGTTTCTCACTGGAAAAAAAACCAAAAAAACAACCTCCTGATTGCTGGAGAAGAAAAACTCCACATCTGCCTGGGGTTAGCAGGGTGTTATTTTAAGGCAGATCTATTTTAAGGTGGTGCTGGTGCCAGGGGAAGTGAGGCAGAGTACGAGTGTTTACATGGGGAGCTGGGGGGACCTGTGCCATTGTCACTCAGAAACACCTGGCTTCCAGATGTTTTATCCCTGATCCCCCACATCAGAACAGGGCTGAGAGCTCTCCCTGCTCCCCAGTGAGCAAACTGGGAGCAGTGTGGGGTTGTGCTGGCAGCGGGTGCAGGGTGAGGGGTGGCTCAGCCCCGGCTCAGCTCTGCACTGTTGGTGCCCACAGCAGTGCCAGGGGAGGGTGACATCCTCACCCGGGCCAGGAGGAAAGCCAGCCCCAGATGCCGTGGTTACTGTTAGACAGCACCAGGGAAGAAGAGAAGTGCAAGACAAACCCCACCAAAACCCCTTCCAGCTCTTTTTTCCTTCTGTCTTGGTCTGATTTTCCAGGACGTTGAAGAGGATCCCGGGCTCAAAGGCAGCACCTGCGTCCCCTCTGCCACGGTGCCCCAGTGGGACAGCGAGGGGTAAGGGGTGCAGGGACACATCTGGCAGACGTGGGGCAGCTCAGCACTGACACATCTGGACAGATGAGCTCGGTCTGACAGAGCTGGAGCTCATCAGGCAGGGAGCAGGCAGCGCCTCCGCAGCATTAACCCCACGGGTGCTGCAGGGGGAAACTCAGCTGGGGAAAAACCAGCAAATCCCAGGGATGGATCTGCCCTGGCTCCTCATCTCCAGCCTGGCTGGGTGACCCTGGAGGTGGGCTGGGCTCTGCACCCACCTCCCTGAGCACCCTGCACCTCTGGCACGGGGTTGGAATCACTTTGCCCCAGCAAGTGCTGAAAGCCATGCGGGTGATGTGGACAAATGGACAACGAGCCTTTGGAGCTGCTCCAAGAGCTCTGGCATGTCCAGAGGAACAGCAGCCAAGCCATTTGGCAAGCATCCAGGTGGCAACTTGAAGCTGGAAAGGGGCTCAAAATCCTAAAGATTTACGGCCACCCTGCACTCTGAAACCTTTTTACATGATTGGAACCATGGCCACAGGCCGGGTGCTGGGGAGGAGCAGGACTGAACGTCCCCAGAGTGCAGCCATGGGGCACCCCAGACCCATCCCAGAGAAACAGGGGAGCAGACTGAAACCTCTGGGGTGTCTGGAGGCTCATGTGTGCCAGGGAGAGCATCCTGTGTGCCTCTGGTGGCATCCAGGTGCACGGGTGTGACTGGTACCGGGGAGCACAGGAAGGGTGCTCAGAGTCAGGGGGTACCTGTGCCCTGGGACTGGTTCCTGGGGGACGCTGGGGCACAGGAAGGACATTCCAGAGTCAGGGGGTACCTGTGCCCTGGGACTGGTTCCTGGGGGACGCTGGGGCACAGGAAGGACATCCCCAGGTCAGGATGCAGGTAGGCACTGTGGCATCACAAGTACAAGCCTGTGCCATGCCCAGCGTGCCCAGGGGTCAGGGCTGGCGTGTCCCAGTGATCCCACAGAGATGTTTCCTCTGAGGTTATCTGCAGGACACTTCCCAGTGCTAGCAGAGAAGAAAGACAATTTATTTCCTGCCCAGTGACCAGGCTGAACTTCCCAAGCTGTTCGAGGGCCTGTGCATGAAAACTTCAGCTCATTAATTAAGCCCAGAAAATTAGAAACTGGCCTAAATATAGTGGTCCAATGAGACTGAAAAACGAAAGGAAAACATCCTTCCAACTGCCTCGCCCGCCCACCCGCCTGCGCTGGCAGGGAAAGAAAAGACAGAAATTCCCTTTTAAACTCTGCTTCCCCCGTGCACCAGCAAAGCGACGGGACCCGTGCGGGGGAGAAATTCAATTAGGAAAAAAGAGATGTTTGCAAAGAGCTTGGTCCTGTCTCCCTTCCTGCAGCTCTCTGGGACACAGAAACTTCCTCCAGGATGGGGAAACCTTCACTTCACTGTTCAGCAGTTCCCAAGGAAGGAAGGAAGGAAGGAAGGAAGGAAGGAATGTGCACACACACATTTCCTCGGGATGGATTTTCCCTGACAAGGCACCAGTTTCACCAGGGAGCCGTGCTGGACCAAAGGCACTGGAGGTGGTGACAGTGGAGCTCCATTTGCTCATGCCCATAGACATTGCCCAGCTGCCACCCCCGGGAGGTGACATCGCCCTGCCCTCGGTGCCTGAGCCTGGCCTCAGCCGGGCAGGGCAGGGCAGAGCCGGCAGAGCAGCCAGGGTGGAGCTCTGGGCTCCCCATCCTGGGATGCTGCGGTGATGGGGGCTGGATAAACCCCGGGCACCCACCGGCCCTGAGTGCCGGGCTGAGGGCAGCAGGGTGTGGGTTATGGCAGCCTGGGGGCTGCAGCAGAGCACGGAGGGATCCCTCCTGTCCCCCCGTCCCCTCTGTCCCCCCCGTCCCCTCTGTCCCCTCTCTGTGTCCGGCCGAGCTGCGATGTTCTGCACGGCCCTTTGGAAATGACGAGCCCATTTCTCCTCTGCCTTCTCCTCTCTGATTTCCAGGGCCGTGAGGACTAACCCAAAAGCGGTGACAATCTGTGTGACACCCATGCACACGGCAGAGGGGTCTGAGCACGGGCTGCAGTGACTCAGCGACGGCAGCACCTGAGCGCCTCAATTAGCAGCAGCTCCCGGAGAAGGAGAAATGACTAATGAGTAATCTCCTCGCACCGTTCCGAGCAGTTTTGTTCTCTTTTCATTCAGACAAAAAGCCTCTGCTGCCGGCTCTGGCTGGGGAGGAGTCCAATGAGCAGCGAGTGTAATTCCCGCAGCAGGAATGGGGGCGGCTCCTGCTCCCTCTGAGCTGCCCAAGGGTGGGATTTGGGGGATTTGGGGGATTTGGGGGGTTTTGGTGGCAGCTCCGAGGGGTGACCAGGCTGGATGGGGTTTGGGGCAGCCTGGTCCAGTGGAAGGTGTCCCTGTCTATGGCAGGGGGGTGGAATGAGAGGATCCTTTGGGTCGCTTCCAACACAAACCATTCTGTGATTCCAGAACCCGGAGTAGTGGGGAGGAGGAATGGGGCCACTGGAGCTCAGCAGAACCTTGGTGTGCTGTGGGGAAAGGGGTTTGGGACTGGTTTGGCTCAGTCCTGCAGGGATCCTTCTGTGTTGAGCTGTGGAAAGTGAGCGTGGCTTGGGAGCAAGGCCAGGGGAAGGAAGAGGCTGAGGATAAAGCACCGGGTCCAGCTGGTGGCTGGGGAGTCCCCCTGGGATGTCCCCCCACCGTGCTGGGGCTCCTCATCAGCTCTGGCTCATGGTGGGGAAAGCCAAACCCAGCGTGGGTGAGTTTGGCCCTTCCATACGGAGTGGGTGACATCTGCGGCGAGGCTGTTTGCAGCATCCCACACAGCTTTTCCTGATTTAGCCCAATCCATATTTATCCCTCAGTCTCCTCTCCCCACAGCAGAGCCGATCTCAATCCGGCTACCACAGAGGGCGAGCTGCAGCCCCACCGAGCAGCTGGGCTGGGAACAGCCCTGCTGGAATGGCCCCGCAGGGAAGCAGCTGCTGGGTTATTTCCCCAACAATTCCTGTGTGTAACAAGTTACTACCAGCACTGGGCACGAGGATGCTCCTGCCTTCATCACAGCACACACGTTTGCACCCAGCCAGGCTGGAAACCAAAGAGCTGTTTTAGGCTCCAAAGCTCAAAAGATTCATCAAGGTTTTATAGCTTTTGCTCTGCAGTTATGAAACGGTGACCACAAGCCAAATACCTCTGTCCTTTACCTTCCCGCAACACCGATGACTTTGGTGCAATAGAGAGCAAACCTCAGCCTGTCATTTTTCACTGCACAGACAGAACTCAGCCCCTAATGTTCTTGATAAAGCAAAGCACCAATGACACAGCTGAAAAACATCAGCGGAGCAAAGAGCGGAGAAAACTTCCCTGGGCTTCCATATGGCACCGCTCCATCTTGGACCAGGTTGTTATTACATTCCATCCAGCCTGAGCCGCGTTCTGTGTTATCTGACGCGGGGAAAATGTTGATGGGAGGACTCCGGTGCAGACACTTGGATTCCTCTCCCACCGGTGCCTGCCACATTTGTATTCTCCCCAGGACTGCGCCGTTTTCAAAATGTTTTGTTAAGTTAATTTGTATCCGCAGCCACTTGTGAATTTTTCAGATTATTTGATCTGTAACTGAACTAACATGAAGAGTAACTATTGTTCTGCAGGAGCAGACGGTGCTGAAGTGCCTTACGTGTTTGACACGTGCCTGTCTTCTGACCCCAAGGAAGTCCCCAGGCACCAGCAATGCTGCTGGAAACCAGTCTGGGGATGGCACTGGGTCCCAGCACGGCTCCAGCCTGAGCTGCCCCCCTGCAGAGCCCCAAAAACCCTCCCTGGGAGGCATTTGCCCCATGGCAAATGAGCCCAGGTGGGTAACGGTGCCTCCAGCACGTTTGTGTGCCCGTGGCTGTCCGTGCTGTCTCATGGACACGAGGTTTTGGGCAGTGCCTGAGAAGGGAGGGTTTGCTGCAGCCGAGGCTGGGCTGGACGGGGAGGGTGTCCCTGCCCATGGCAGGGGGGATCAGAGGGGCTTTATGGTCTCTTCTAACCCAAACCGTTCTGGATTCTGCCAGACTCTGGAGGTGCCGAGCCTCCCAGGGCACCCCTGCCTCTGTTTATTTAACACCAGACGAGGGTTTCCATTTTCTGTACCAGCTCTGGCACCTCTGCTGTGTTTGAGCAGTGTTGAGCCCCAACTCTCTCGGTGCCTGTGCTTCTGCAGGAATTCATTCCTCACTGGTTTTCTGTGGGAAACTGTGTTGAGGACTTGGGAGCAAGGTGAGAGCACAAAGCTGGAGCGAAAGCTCCTGGTGCTGAGCTCAGCTTTACCCTTCAGGCTCGCTGTCTTGGTACTGCTGCTGCGTGGGAGCCAGGATCCAGTGGGATGACAGCAACCGAGAATTTCTCCATAAGTTTTCCATCAGGAGATGAGTTTCTGCCTCACACAGACCCCAGGCTCAGAAAGGGATGAGCTTTTTGAAGTGGTTTCTCAGCTGCTGCTGAGGCCTTCTCCCAGGGGTTGTGGATAGGGCAGGTTCTGGAAGTCAGGGCTTGTACTGATCTGCCAAAATCTTCCAGTGAGATGAAAGGAAATGGGAACTGAACAGGTCTGCAGCCATTTGGCATCTGCAGAAGCGGTGGCAGCAGTTCTGGGGTCACAGCACAGGATCCAGGTTTATGGATCAGCACCTGCCCGCTGAGCCGGGAACGAGCCGGGATCGATCCCTGCACGGGGCTGGAGCTGCTGCTTTGGCAGCGTTATTTAAGAACTGAATTCAAACCATCAAGGGCAGATCAATAGCTTTTCTCACAACCCACCAGTGACCGTGTCTGGGCACAGCAGCTGCAGCTCAGACTCACTCCTCACACAGCTTTTACATGGATTAAAACCCAGCGGAAACAAAAAAGGGCTGGAAAAGAAACTGGGAGTAAAGCTGGCTCCAGCACAAACCACAGGTGTCAAGGTCAAGCCCAAACCACTTATTCCTTCAGGTGACAGGAAGTGTGTGTTGGATTTCCAGAACAACAATGGTAAAATGTCTCATGGCACCGGGCAAGTCTCACAAAATGTGTCTGGGAGCCTGGATCACACCGGGGTGAGGCATGGAGGGGCTTGGAGCAGCCTGGGGCAGAGAGGCTGGGGTGAGATGATGTTTGAGGTTCCTCCAACCCAAACCCTTCCATGATTCCATGGCTATCCCACACTGCAGGAGCACTGCAGAATCCTCTCTGCGCCAACCACTGCCGGGCTGGTGAGATGTTGTCATCAGCTTCAGCAGATTGGTAAAAAAGCCCAGAGCAGGCAGGATTTGGGGCACATCTCCACAGGCTCCACGTGCACCTGAAAACTCAGCCATTAGTCATGAGGCCGGGCAGGAATTGCGCATCCCTGCAGTCATTCACGGCTCTATGGCAAGTCATGAGATATTTGGTATTTTCCTTCGAGCAAACAAAAGCAGATGATTAAGGAAGAGGCGCAGCTTGCTCGCTTTCAGGAGGAAGACAGCTTGCAAAATGCAACTCTCAGAGCTTCAATAAAACTCCAGAAAGCAAATAAACAGCCTGGCTGAGAGCAGAGCGCTCCCAGTTCCCTGAGTTTGGAGCCAAAATTGGGATTTTGGGGGGAAGGATGGGGATTACCTCCCGCAAAACTGGCACCAGTGAAATGTCAGGAGAGCGTGGATACTGAAATGCCAGGACAAATGCGTGTCACAGCCCCAGCTTGACTTTTCAGCCTGTATATTCACCAGAAACTTCCAAAGCTTTGAGAGAAAACCATCTCCAAATGGGAAACCACAAAGAAAGCAACTGAGTCTCATCTTTCTTCTAATTTTATTTCACTTTTTTTGTTATTATTTTCATTTCGAAAACCTTTCTTTGCCTAAGGCAACGTGTTTATACAAATAGCCTCAGTCTCACGAGAAAATAATAAAAAAATAGAACTATTTGCAGATGGAAAAATATTCTGTCAGAAATTTCCTGGCCACCTCTCCATTTCATGCCAACGCTCTGAAGGGCTATAAATGACTGTAGAGCAGCAAATTTGGCTACTGAGATTTTGAACCATGGTGTAGCAGCTCTCTACGCACAGGATTTAAAACCCCCCGCTTATTTTACACTTTTCTACACAACTATCTCTCCACTATAAAATATACATGGAAGCATCGATCGCTCTAGTGATCAAATATCTCCCCCTTCAAAAATACAGCCCATCCAGAAATGCAAGCATCCAAATTAAGAATGAGTTGGAGAGTTGAATTGCAAATGAATCAATTCCTTCCTCCAAAAAAATAATAAAAAAATAAATATCCAGTCAAGCAAGACCAGAATGGGCTGGTTAATAATTGATATTTACATTTCTCCCGTGTCTGATCAAAGGATTTGATTGCATGACAAATGAGGAAATTACTGTAAAATATTATACATCCATTAGGAACACAGATGCAGCAGATAGGACGTGGAGCCCTGGTGATGCAGAGTTTGCACCAGGCCCTGCAGAAAGGGGCTGGGCTGAGGGGAAAGAGGAGATTTTTCTGGATGGGGCAGAGATTCAGTGATTGATCCCTGGGCCGAAGGAGGGGATGGGAAAAGGTTCTGGGGCAGAGCCTGGGGCTGTGCCAGGAGATGGGGCTGGGCCCCACAGCAGCGTGGTGGCACCTTGGACTCTGTGGGATCCCATGGGCTCCTCTGGATCCCTAGGGCTCCAGTCCTTGGAAAAGGCCTTTTCTCACGGAGGAAAATGGTTTTTAAGAATTCCAGGTGAAGGTTCCCGGGGCTGCCTCGCAGCCTGCAGCTCGCACAGCCCGTGCCAGCAGCCAGGGCAGTGCTGGGTGCTGATGGAGTTTTTGGGGTGTCTGTGGGAAAGCAGAGCAGCTTTGATGCTCTGAATCCTTTCCAAGGCTGAGCAGCAGCGGCTCCTTGGCTTTGGGCTCCTGGCACGCAGAAAAACGAGCGGAGCCCCGGTGGATGGCGGCGCCCCGGGGCGGTGGAGCAGCTCCTCGGGAACGGGAGGGAAATGTTGCCGGGTTCCTGCCGGGGCTCCCGGGAGCAGGCAGAGCTCAGAACCCGGCTGGGGTTCGGTCGGTGCGAGGAGGCTCGGGGGGAGCAGCGCAGGTGGAGCCGCAGGTGGGGCAGAGGTGTTTGCCCTGGCAGTGACAGCACCACGGCCCCGCTGTGCTGTGGAGCTCCGGGAAGGAAAACGAGGGGAAAAACATTGCTCCAGTTATTGCTGCGAATATACTAACAACGGGAAATATGAATAATTGTATATTAAATATATAATATTAGATATTAACCGTGAGAGGTAGGGTAGACATGAAGATGTTATAAATGAGAATCAAATNAGCTTAGTATTCTGGTTTATACAAACCCCAATACTTTTGTGATTAACACGAATCTTTTATCAATTATCACAAAGAGCTCACCAAACACTGCAGTGTGTTAGGGACAGGGGTGCAGTGTGTTTATTAAACGTGGTGATGAAGCGCGTTTATTAAACGTGCTGACTCCATCCGCCGTGTCGGGAGGGGCCGGAGGGACCCCCCGGGCCCCCCCGAGCCCCCCCCTCCC
>VWZS01004672.1:1929-14859 GCA_013397075.1 Rhabdornis inornatus | reverse complement strand
GATCCTGGCTGTGCTCTGTGGGATTGGGGTTGGCTCATTCAGGGATCCTGGCTGTGCTCTGTGGGATTGGGGCTCTCTCACTGATCCTGGCTGTGCTCTGTGGGATTGGGGCTCATTCAGTGATCCTGGCTGTGCTCTGTGGGATTGGGGCTGGCTCTCTCCCTGATGTCCCCTCATGCTCAGGGATGTCTCTCTGCCATGCTGGGGGAGGATGTTGTTCCCTTCCCACCGAGCCAGTTGCATGTTGCTGTTTATCCGTGTGCCCTTGGAAATCCAAAGTGCTTCTCTTTTTCTGTCCCCAGGGCTTTTCCTCTGGAGCCCTGAGCCAAGGTGACTGTGGGGCTCCAAAGCAGAGCCCAGCCCTGGAGCTGCTCGGTGCAGGGCTTGGCAGGGGTGGTGCTGATCTGCTGGGCATGATGGATCGTTTCATTTACATTTTCCTGAAATATAATATTCATCTTGGTGTCACTGTCCCACCTTTATTATAGTTCACTGATAAACATCTGTAATCTGAGAGCAATCTGCACCCTGCCAGACACAGCCTGGCAATAATGAACACATTTCTGGAGCCAGGAAAAGGTGTCTCAGGGATGTGTCCCTGCTCTCCCAGCCCTGGCTGATAAATAAAGCAAGAAACAAATCTGTTTTTCCCAGGTGTATTTACATCTGAATGTTGGGTTCTGGGCTCTAAAATGGTGGCAATTGGATATGAGCTGTCCCTGTTGATACCCAGCAGGGATTTGGGAATGCAGCCTCTGTCCTCTCTCTGCTGAGGGTTCATGGCACACCCCATGAGTCCCCCCATGCTGGGCAGCCTTTTTCACCCTGTGGTCAATCCCTGCCCCTCTCCCAGCTGGATTTTAGCAGGAGGGGATGCAGCTGTCCCCGGGTGCTGGGGTGTGTGGCAAGGCACATCCCTGGGTGGTTTTGCCTTCTCCTGCTAGTCCAGAGCGAGCACAGGAGCAATTGCAGCCCCAGGAACGGTTCAGCCCTGGCAGCTCGGTGTGAGCCTGGGGGCACAGGCTGTTTTGGGGCTCCAGCACAGCCTCTGTGTCCCTGCAGTGCTGCCAGCCAGGGAGCATCCACCAGATTGCTGCTGCTTGCTGTCTGAGCTGGTTTTACCCCACATGCTGCTGTTTCTCTGGGCTCTGCCTGGGGGAGCTCGGGGTCACCTCCCTGTCCAGCACAGCCAGGGGGGTCAGCACGTCCCAGCTCGGCCACCCACACCGGAGCAGAGGTGATGTGACATCTGCTGTGCCCAGGATGGATTTTTTTTGCCAGTGCAGCAGTGGGAGGGGACGGCTGCTGGTCCCACGTGCCGCTGGGACTGCTTCACTTCCAGAGGAAGAGTTGCTGGCTCATCATCCTCTGGGGACCCAGCTCCTGAGCATCTCCAGCGTTCTGAGCTTCGGAGTCAAAGTGTTGTGAATGGCCAGAAGCCTCAGACAGACCTGACCTCCTGGGCTGCTCTCCTGGAAAGGGCTTTCCTCCACCTCTGCTTGTGCCTCCACTTCCTCTTCTGCATTTGACCCAGAACAAGCTGAATTTTCTGCTGGTTTGGGATTTCCTGCTACCTCTGTTCTTTTTTGGCATCCAGGTCCTGAGACTTGCAGCCTTTTTCTGTCCTTTTGCAAAACCTGCCTGGAAGAGGAGAATCCCTGGATTTGGAGTCCCCTAGCACCATCCATCTGGAATTGACAGCTGCTCCACCGGGCAAGCCCTGGCTCTGCTTTGGGATGTGCTGAGAGCCCCGAGGAGAGCAGCCAGGCAAGATCCTTGCTGACTCCTTCCTGGAAGGACTTGTTGCACCATGCTGATGAGAAGATTTTGTTTTTCCAGGAGCCCAGAGCACAGCTTGGCACTGCCAGGGCTGAGGCTGAACTGACACTGAAGCTCTGAGCAGAGCTGGGTGCAGGGCAGGAGAACAGCCACCCTCAGCACGTGTCCCAGTTCTGCAGGGAGGGATGAGGATGAGGATGAGGATGGAGCTCCAGCCATCACCTCCATGTGTCAGCACCTTGATTCCAGCAGGAATGGCGTGTCTGTACCCTGAGGTGGGAGCACCAGGGCTGTTTCTGGCCCCTGGAGCTGCTCATGGACTGCGTGCCCCAAAGGCTGTGCTGATGTGAGGGGATTTGGGTGAGGCTCTGGGAAGGACCACGGGCCTGCTGTGCTCTCGTCACAGCTTCCACGTTTTATCCAGTCCTCCCTCTGGAAAGCAGCTTGAAAATCCCGGGCTGAGCAGCTGTCCCAGGGGTGTGGGGAGCAGGAGCATCCCTCTGCTTCTCCTGGCAGAGGTGACACGGGGATGGCACCCAGCACTGAGCTGTGCTGCTCTAAAAATACCTGTAAGGTTGCTTTGAAAAGAGGAAGAGAAGGGAGGTGGGAGGAACTGAAGTGTTTCTTAGAAGTGAGAGAGAAAGGTGAATGAAATCCTTCATGGCTCTCCCAGCTGAGGTTTCTCATCCTGGCTGGCTCAGGGAGCTCGGGGGGGCACTGGGTGCCTCGGGTTTCTGCTGTGGCAAGGAGAGGAGCTGGATTTTGGGCTGGCTGAGGAGCAGTGGGGAAGGGTGAAGAGAAGACATGCAGTTTTCGTGTTGCAGCTGCTGGAGTTCTCGTTTTCAGCTGGCAGGGTCTGCCTGGTCCCTGTGTGACCCACCTGGGGCATCGTCCCCAATGTCCAACCTCCTCCTGTAGTGGCTGGGCTGTCCCCTCTTGTCATGGGTGGGTGACGTGGCTGTGTCCCTGCTCTGCAGCTGGGCCAGGGCTGGTGGAGTGGGGGGCACAGGCAGGTCCTGTCTGTGCTGGCTTGGGGTGTCCCCACACAGGGTGAGCTCCCTGTGCTCGAGTGGGGACGAAGGGAAGGGAGGGGAGGCTGGGGTGAAGCTGCTGCCTGTCCTGCAGGGGGACAGGGGGCTGTCCCCGAGGGGTCAGTGCCCCACAGCCCCTGTCCCCGAGGGGTCAGTGCCCCAGAGCCCCTGTCCCCGAGGGGTCTGTGCCCCAGAGCCCCTGTCCCCAGCTCTGGGCTGCCCAGGCCAGCTGCAGGTTTGGGTTTCTCTCCTGTAACCCAGCAGAGCCAGGCTGTAATTAGGCTGTGCTGTAATTAGGCTGTGGTGTCGTGTAACCCGATCTCCCAGCCCAGTGCTTTGTTCTTGACTTACCCTTGACGTTTGCAGTGTCTCTGAGCGAGCTGTGTCCCCTGTCCATGCCCCGTTTTCCATCCCTCATTCTCCCCCTGCAGACAGATGCTCTCGAGGCAGGGCAGTGTCCTGGGCACTGTGTCCCCCTGGGAGCCTTGTTCTCCTCTGGGCCCCCTGAACCTTCTCATGAGGAGCATTCATGGGTGGCTCAATTGCAGGTTTTTCTAGGAGGTATCAGAGGAGCTTGTGGTCCTCACGTCAGGGCTCTGGAACACTCAGCAGAGAGCTTTAATCTTAAAATAAAATCAAAGCAAGGCTTTCAACTTGGATTTTCTTTGGAAGTCGCTTTATTTTAAACCCTTTTTTTTTTTCCTGAGTAGTCCTTTGGGAGTGAAGAAGCCCCATATCATGAAATCTTGCCTACGTAAATAATTTTTGAAGTCACAAGGAGAGTGTGCTGCTCAGTGCCCTCTGCCAAGGCAGTGCTGGCATCACTTGGAATCCTGTCTGTCCATCCCATCCCATCCCATCGTCTGTGCATCTCTGCTCGTGGCCACAGTCCCTGGGTGTGGATCATGGGAGTGCAGGGCAGAGGGACCCTCTGGGCACTCACAGGATCTGAAAATATCCCGGGCTGGAAGGGACCCACAAGGATGATGGAGCCTTTGGAAGTGCTTTGGCACAAGGGCCAGGAGCCAGGAAAACCCACAGTGCTGCCGGGCTGGGGAAGGGCTGGGGGCTCCTGGGATGGGATAATGGGATAATGGGATGGGATACGGGGATGGGATACAGAGATGGGATGATGGGACACAGGGATACTGGGATGATGGGATGGGATACAGGGATGGGATACTGGGATGATGGGATGGGATACGGGGATGGGATACTGGGATGATGGGATGGGATACAGGGATGGGATACTGGGATGATGGGACGCAGGGATACTGGGAAGGGATACAGGGATGGGACGGCAGCAGCAGAGGGTGCGTGGGCCAGGCTGCAGGAAGGAGGCGGTGACAGGGACAGGAACAGCCCGTGCCGGAGCCACACGTGGCCCCTGCTCAGCTCAGCTCGGTGCCAGCTGCTGCTGCCACCCCCTCCCAGGAAGGGAAGGAGCCCTGTGCTGTGGGAGTGGGAGCTCCTGCCTGCCTGGGAGAGTCCAGGCTCCATCCTGTCCCTGTTCCCATGGAATGTCCCCCGTGGGTGTTGTGGCAGTGGGCACAGGGCAGGTGGCTGCTGCTGAGCCAGGCTTGACCCCAGTCCTGCCTCCCAGTTCCCTGCTCCTGGTCACCCAGTGCTGCCTGGCTCAGCCCCTGGCACTGTTTCCTCAGGTTCTGTTGATCTGGCTTTGTTAATTCCAGCTCAGGGAGATGTGGCAGTCCCAGCTGTGATGGAGGGAGTTTGGGGTCAAGGAAAGGCAGAGAGGTTTGCAGTCATGAGTGGGTGCTCGTGCTCTGGCACTGGGCGTCAGCATCCCCCTGTGCCCTGCTGGGAGCTGGGCTGGGAGCCCTGGGCTGTGTGTGGGCTGGTGGTGGCCCTGTCCCCAGCCATCACAGTGGCCCTGTCTGCCCCATTCCCTTTCCCTTCAGACTGAGCAGGGGTGACTCCTGGAGAGCTTCTCCCGACCTTTCCAGCTCTGTGCCCTCAGCTGCCACCAAGTGACATGATGACATTTCAAGTCTTGAATGTCTGAGCAATTGTATGAAAAAAAAGAAGCCAGCAGAAATGAAATGCTTTGGCTTTTTGTCTCTGACAAATTGGATTTGTTAACCTGGAGCTTCATCTGTCAGCTGGCAGGGCCCCTGTGCAGCTGGCAGCCGGTGGGGTGGTGGGACAGGAGTGAAGGTGTGTGTGGGACACGAGGAGGAGGGAGGGCTGTTACAGCACTGTAATGTTCGCTGATTTTCAGCAGTGCATTTCTGGAAGCTCTTTTGGAAGAGATGGGGCAGGGTCAGTCATGGAGGCACACGGTGGTTGGGGTTGGGAGGGACCTTAAGGCTCATCCACTGCTGCTTCCCTGCCTTGTCCTTTGTTCTGAGGAAACAAAACAAAGAAGGCTCTGCATGGAGGAGCGTGGGGAGAGCAGCTCCCAGGGGAGAGCAGTCCCTGCCCAAGGGCTGCCCGCAGCCTCTGGGGACCTGCACCAGCCCAGCAATGCTGGCAGCCCCACAGCTGCTGTCCCCACTGTGTCCCTGTGTCCCCTGGCTGTGGCAGGTGCTGCTGCAGCTCCCCCCGTGCTCCTGAGCCCCTCCTTGCCCTGGCTCTGGTTCTGTCCTGCAGATCCATTGTTCCCCCTGTGCTCCTGGTGGCAGCTCCCAGCCCGTTTTTGTCCCCAGGGCTCTGCAGGTCTCTCTTGGCTGCTCAGCAGGCTCCAGTGTGGGATGGCTGCAGGCTCTGCAGGGCTCCCCAGTGCTGCTCACATGGAAAACACTCTCAGTAACCACGAGGAATGGAGATGGCGCTTCAAAAATCACAGATAAAGGTCGTCAGCAGGGCCCTTATGGGATGAGGATGGCGAAGCTGCCTGGCCTGGTGTCTGCTGGCCTTGAGGAGCCCCTTCCTGCAGGGCTTGAGCATGAATCCTGGGCAACCCCATGGGAAGGCACACAGGGAATCCTGGATCCTGAATAACCCAGTGGGAAGGCACACAGAGAATCCTGGATCCTGAATAACCCAGTGGGAAGGCACACAGGGAATCCTGGATCCTGAATAACCCCATGGGAAGGCACACAGAGAATCCTGGATCCTGAATAACCCCATGGGAAGGCACACAGGGAATCCTGAATCCTGCCATATGAACAACACTGGGACAGAAGAGCAGCTTCAGCTCTGAGGGATGTGGGCACTGGGCTGGCCCCAGCTCTCTGCCAGCCTCAGAGGGATGCACAGAGAAGTCCCAGACCAGGGGCTGTGTTTGAGGCACCCAAAACCTCCCTGTGCTTCGAGCAGCCCAAAGCTCGGGCACAGCAAGCAGTGAATCCATCAGGAGAAACCCAGTGGAGTGAAAATCCCTTTATTTGGTTTTCCCATGTCTGAAGGGCGAGAGGATGGCTTGGGCACAGCTTTTTCCCAGTGCAGAGAATGAAGTGGAAGCCTGTCCAGGTGCTGGAGCCATGGATGTGTGTGGCATCTCCTCCCAGCTGGGGCTGAGGATTTGCTGCATTCTGCTGCTTAAAAATAAACAATGAAAAAACCAACTCCTTTTGGGCCAGGGAGGCAAACAAATCAACAGGCCACTGGATTTCCTCAGTCATCCTCGATGCTGCATGGGGGGAAAATTAATAAATACCTGCCAAGCCCAGGAGTGATTTGTTGAAGCCAGTGGTGATGATGGGCACAATGGAGCTCCTGCCTGTGGTGGGTTCCCTCCTGGTCCCGCCCTGTCTCTGAAACATCACTGCCAGTTCTGTTCTGCCAGTGCCATGGTGGCAAAGGAGATTCTGCTGTCCAGCTCTGAGCCCTTCTGGCACTGGGAGGAGCAGCACGGGGCTCTCCAGCCTCTCAGGGGAATTGTTTGTACTCTGAAGATTGGGTCCTTTTTGGGATACATGAGAAATCTGGGTTACCCACAGTCGCTGTCCTGTGGTTACTGCTCAGTTTTTGGTGGGTTTGGGCCTTTGGAGGCTTTTCAAGGCTCTTCAGGAACAGCATATTCCCAGTGAAAACCACTGGCCCTTTGCAGCTGGCTTCATCTGGGGCTCTGGGTTCCCCTGTGCCCATCTCTGGCTGTTCTGGACCCTCTGCAAGCCCAGCAGCACCTGGCCTGTGTGATGGAAGAGCTTTGGTCTGCAGAGATGGCAATGGACTGGAATGTCACAGCTCTGGAGAAATGGGGATTAAGGGGGTGCCCATTGCATGGATGGAGCTGTTCAAGGCCAGCTTGGGTGGAAGGAGCCCCTGCCCTCAGCAGGGAGTGGAGCTGGATCATCTCAAAGGCCAGTCCAGCCCAAGCCATGGCTGTGACCTGCTTCCTGCTGGATGCCAGCACAGGTTTGGATCCTCAGTCTCATCCTTGGGCTGTAGGTGTCTTCATCCCCAGCTGTGAGGCTGGAATATTCCAGAGGAGCCTGTGGGCTGTGTTGGAGCCTCCAGCTGCCCCCATCCCACCAGGCAGGACCCTCACCAGCAGCCCTTGGTAGCCTCGAGTGGCTGCCAGCAGCCCAGCCCTTCTCTGGCACAGAAAGGACAAATTAAATAAACATGCTTGATTGCTTAAACATTTGTTTTTTAAATTAGCAGCAGCTTTTTTACATTAAAGTCTGTGGATATGCTGCTGGGGAACACTTTAGCAAGTTGTTTTTTTCTTCCTGGTGCTACTTTTCCAGAGTGGTTCATGATTTAGAAACCAAATGCAAAACGCAGGCCAAGTTTGAGGTTTAATTCTGTAGGAGATGTTGATGGGAAGAAACTGCCGTGCTTGGAGCTGTGGGGCCCTGTTTGGATTCATGATGGGCCTTGAAGGCAGCAGCATCTGTAAATTGTGCTGTGCAAGTGCTGGAAAGAAGGGTCTGAGTTATGGAGTCACAGAATGGTTTGGGTTGGTTGGAAGGGACCTTGAAGATTATGTTTTTCCAACCCCCAACACCTTCCACTAGACCAGGGTGGTCCAAGCCCCATCCAGCCTGGCCTTGGACACTCAGGAATGGCTCAGGGTGCTCCATGATTGTCCTCAGCTTCCACAGGAAGTTTCAGTTGCCCATAGATTGTCCAGGTGCTGAAATCTCCTGCCAGAAGGTGTTTGGAGATGCAGTGTGGGGGTCTGTAATTGTCTGAGTGCTCACAGGGAGTGGATTTGCAGCTCTGTGCTCCTGGTGGGTGTCCCTGCACCGAGCCCTTCCCTGGCTGTGCCCCTGGCTGTGTTTGCTGTTCCCAGTGCCTGTGCTGTGTGCGTGGCACAGACAGCCCGGGGTGAGGGTTCCTGTGTGCCACGGGCGGGTGCTGCTCCCATGGGAACCAACGTTGTCCAATGGCTAAATCTCTGGGAAGGCAAAATGCAGCTAAAGCTTCAGACTGACCTGCTGGGAGCATGTGGGGCTTGGCTGTGAGTGTCCTGGAATAGCTTCTGTCCGTGAGGATACCCCAGATCAGCAGGGGTGGGTCCCTGTGTGCACCTGCAGCAGCTCCATCCCCCATGCCTGGGGTGGGGCATTGCAGAGAACTGATCCTGCCTCTGTGGAAAAGAGTAAATGCAGTTCCACAATCCCAGTGCTTTTTGTGTCATCCCTCTGGGCCATTCAGAGCTCCTGGCAGCTCAGGGACCAGCCTGGCTTGGGAGATCCCCCGGGAGAGCCCTGGGCTGGCGCTGCTCATTTTCCCTTTGCATGGACTCCGGGGCACATCCTTAATTTTTTAATTAGTGGATGCATCCCCCATGAGCTCCAGCTCAGCTGAGTGTCCATGCATGGATGGAGGATTGCCTCGATGTGCTGCACCCTCCCGAAAGGCAACGAGCAGTGGGCTTTATTGTTGTTTTGTTTTTATGTATTGGAGGTTTAATAAATGGAATTAAATACTGTGAAACTTAAGGTAATTAAATGTGGAAGCAGAAGGAAAAGAATTGTAAAGCATCCTCTCCAGGAAACTAATAGGCTCCATGCCTCCTTATCTTAATGATTTTCATAATTTAGCTGAATGCAGAGATAATGGATCTGATGAACCTTTGTGGAGCTGATTTGAGATTTAATGGGCGCCTTGCTGGGGACGGGGGTGGGGGCAGGTGCAATCAATGCTCTCGAGGAGGAGATGAGAGCAGGAGAGGCTGGGATAGAGGCTGGGATAGAGGCTGGGATAGAGCTGGGATAGAGCTGGGATAGAGCTGGGATGGAGCTGGGATAGAGGCTGGGATGGAGCTGGGATGGAGCTGGGATGGAGCTGGGATGGAGGCACCCGGGTTCTCCATCCACGCTGAGCGCTCCCTCCTTCCCACCTGGAATGAAGCTCGGGAATCATTCCCGGTGGTTTCCTGCAGCCCCGCACTGCCAGCGGGTTTTGCCTTTCTGCTCAACCTCTGACCCTCCCCGGCCGAGGGAGCCGCAAAGCCGGGATCATCTCTGTTAATCTGGTCTCATTGAGGCGGGATCAGTGAAACCACCTCGCAGATTCACTGCATTATGGAGCAGATTGAGGGACTTAGAGAGCAAATTTAATAAATATCATTTCGATATTACTTGGCGGGAAAAAAAAATAAAAATGCTCTGAGCGGCCGATGCTGAAGCGCCCTGTGAAGGTGCTCGGGAGGGAGGAGGTGTGAGCAGAGTGGGGCGGAGGGGATGGGGACATCCCTGGGTGCTGACACGGTGTGCTGGGGACAGGAGGGGACATCCCTGGGGGCACAGGGGGGATTCCCACAGCAGCACATCCGAGAGGAGCGGGGCTGGGTGTGCTGGGGAAGGTGGGGACGGGGCGGTTTGGTTCTCGCGGGTGCAGCCCTGGGTCTCTCCTGGCACTGCAGGGTGCTCCAGCAGCTCCGGGGGCTTGGTGCTGCAGCTGAGCCTGACCCGAGCAGCTTTGCTGTGCCAGGGCAGTGCTGGGCACACAGAACTGACCCAGCCCATGGTGCCCGGGCAGTGCTGGACACTCAGAGCTGACCCAGCCCAGGGTGCCAGGGCAGTGCTGGACACACAGAACTGACCCAGCCCAGGGTGCCAGGGCAGTGCTGGGCACTCAGAGCTGACCCAGCCCAGGTCCTGTTTGAGCCTCCTGCCCATCCCTGAGGAGAGCTGGCACCAAGCAAAACCCTGCCAGTGGCACCCAGGGAAAGGAGGGAAGGTGATTGCCATGGCAAAGCCCACACTTCCTGCCAGGGCTGGCTGTGGCCAGCGAGGTTTGGGCCGTGCCAGGGCGAGAGGATGGGCACTGCTGCCCACTGCCTGTCCCCGGGAGGGTCCCTGGATGGGGACAGGGCAGCATGCCATGGAATGGGCAGCCAACACAGCCCGAGGGGCTGCTCTGGCTTTGTCCCCAGCAGGACCCCCTGCCTGCTGCAAAAACACTTGGGTTAGGAGAAATGTGTGACCTCTTGCTAACCCTCTTCCCTTTCCCCTCTCGCTCTGCAAGATGTTAAAAAGAAGGGGGGCAAAAGAAAGCCACGCTGGGGC
Organism: Rhabdornis inornatus; assembly: GCA_013397075.1. Classification (NCBI taxonomy): domain Eukaryota; kingdom Metazoa; phylum Chordata; class Aves; order Passeriformes; family Rhabdornithidae; genus Rhabdornis; species Rhabdornis inornatus. The sequence goes on along the minus strand of VWZS01004672.1, from coordinate 4,622 downwards.
CAATGCAAGGAGGGTGAAAGCCGGGGACCATATCATTAAAATGCTAAAAATGAGCGTGCTGAAAACAGACACAATTGGGTATTTAAAGCTCTGAATGAAAAGAGTGTGTGTTAGCCGGCTTGTGGAGAGCCGGTCTCCCAGATCCCCTGGAAAATATGTGGTCAAGCCCACACCATTAACTTTTTGTTTCTGGTTTGTAAAGTAGCTGTGAATTCTGGGGGGACAGGGACCCCACGTCCCTGCCAGGCCCAGGGACACCCCTGTTCTGATGGAGGGCAGCTGTGCCCGTGCCGTGGCTGTGCTGGGCACTGGGCTGTGCACACCAAGCCTTCTGCAGTCCTGCAGTGATTTGTATCCCAAAATGGGGTAAAAAATCCCCCTCGTCACACAGACTCGTGTGTCCGCTGCACCACCAGGGACCCTTGTGCCTCTTCTGCCGGGAATTCCCTGGTGCCAGGGAGCGGGGGTGTGTGGCTGGGTGGGACTCAGGGGCTGTGACCCGCAGTGGCCGCTCCTTCAGCCCTGCCTCAGCCCGGCCACAAATTCACTCCTGGATGAATCACGGCGAAGCCACTTTGGGGCTGTTGTAGCATTTGTTTTCAGCTCAGAATTGTGGGATTTTTGAGGTTGGAAAAGCCCTCTCAGATCAGCGAGTCCATCCGTTCCCCTGGCACTGCCGAGGCCAGCACTGACCCTGTCCCCAAGTGCCACATCCCCGTGGCTTTTAAATCCCTGCAGGGATGGGGACTCCAGCCCTGCCCTGGGCAGCTGTGCCAGTGCCCGACCACCCTTCAGATGAAACCACCTGACCCTCCCCTGGCACAGCCTGAGGCTGTTTTCTCCTGTCCTGTTGTCCCCTGGGAGCAGAGCCCGACCCCCCCTGGCTGTCCCCTCCTGTCAGGGACTTGTGCAGAGCCACAAGGTCCCCCCTGAGCCTCCTTTTCTCCTTCTGAGCCCCTTCCCAGCTCCCTCAGGAATCCTCCAGCCCCTTCCCAGCTGCTTTCCTTTCTCTGGACACGCTCCAGCACCTTCATGTCCTTAATCCTGGGCTGGTTAAACCTGAGCATCTTGGGCTGCTGGTGGCCACCAGCTCAGGTGCCCAGGGCGGTGCCAAGAGGTGTGACGCCATCCAACATTTTATGGGGCGATTTTAGGTGGAAATGTGGATCTTTGCAGTCCCTCCCCAGCACATTTCTTCATCCCAGCTCACCCCTGGCTGGAGGCTGTGCCCTGTGTGCCCTGCAGGGTTATTTCTGTGCTCAGACACGGGTTTCCCTCCTGAGCACACACAGAGGGATCCGCGGCGGTGCAAAATGCCCCTAAAATGTCTCCCAGGGCAAGAATTAACTGCCAGGCTGGGCTGGGCTCCAGCAGGCAGGAACAGATGAATCAGACACTCGATGGTAAAATCGAAGCCCTCCAAGTATAAAAAACAACCCAGTTCCAGCGGGCTCCTCCCTGCCGACCCCCGAGCCCCGGGCGAGCAGGAACGAGAAAGGATTTCAAACCAAACTGGGACTTTTTTGGGGGGGCCCCCACCATATCTCTTGGCTGCCAGCCTCTCTGAAGGGAAGTTTCACCCCGCCTCCCGCGGTCTCGGATGTCAGGTTGGCAAGAGAAATCCCATCTGTTTTCAATCTGGATCCTCACTTCCATCCACCCAGGCTCTCTCCTCCCCGCGCTCCCCCGCTCCCAGCCCCCAGAGCTGGCGTGTGCGCCAGCCAGGCCTCGGTGACGGTTTTTTTTTTTTTTCCTTCCCCTCCTCGTTTTTATTTTTTCTTCTAAAAATGTCTGTGGCCTCTTTTGCCCCCCCTTCGCCCCCCTCCTCGCAGCACATGCTCCAGCGCAGCCCTCTCTGCGCCGGGGCTGCCAAGAACCTCTCTGTGCTCAGCCCCGCTACGGCCGCTGGCTCCGAGAATTCCCAAATGACCCAGGATTTTCAACCCAGAGCCTTCGAAAAACAAAACAAAAAAACCCAGCAAAATATGTCTCTGTGTGGAAAAGGAAAAAAAAAATAAAACAGGCAAAATTGAGAGGGGAGCAGAGAGAAGAAGGAATTTTGTTGTGATTTTTCTTTTCTTCTGGTTGGTTCCAACTTTTTGGTATGATTAAAAGAGCAAGTACAGCGTGTTTTGTTCCTGCCTGGAGATAACAGAGCTGCTCTGAAATCCCATATAGAGTCAATGCAAAGGCGTATAAGTCGTGATATCCTAATCTCCCTCTGAAGAAACCCTTTTGTTGCACACCCCCTCTTGCCGCTCCCTTTGCTGTCCTCTCACGCTGCATTTATATCTTATTTCAACTCGAAAGTCCTTAGGCTAGGAATTACCTTCTCCCTTTACAGATGGCTGCAAGAGCTCAGCACGGCTGTGCAGCTCCATGAAAAATAAATGAAGAAGCTTGTGGCTTTTGTTGATGGTTTTATTTCCTTTTTTTTTTTTTTTTTTGTGTGTGTTTTTAGAGGTGAGAGTTTATCTCGTCACAGATGAGTGGTGCCGGGTTTTGAACGGCCAAAAGTATTGCCATGAGTCTCAAGGCAAAGGTTATCCCAGCACCGTGCCTCAGTTTCCCCTGGGTGGTGGGTGAACGGGGACGGGGGCACAGCGAGGGGGATTCTGCTTTGATTCTGGGGAGTTCTGTGGGAGCTTTGTGGAGCGGGGGGGTTCTGAGAGGATCCAAAGGGTCCGGAACGG
>VWZS01004669.1:224570-281503 GCA_013397075.1 Rhabdornis inornatus | reverse complement strand
TTTTTGGGGCTTTTTTTTTTTTCTCTCTGTTTTGTTTTAAACATGGATTATTACAAAACAAAAATAGGGCAAATCAGAGTGAATGCAAATATGCATCTAAGTTGGAGTTTAGGCAGTCTTCTATCTAGTGGGAGATATTCTATAGAGGATAAAAATAACTACTTTCATCCCATTTTCCTAAAGAGAGAAAGCTGATGCCATCATCCTGCATGCAATCTGCCTACTGTTACCTGTAGTACCCATTAACAGACTTGACTAAAGCAAGGTTCTATGGTTACATTCTTTGTAAAAATGAGAAAGAATTTAAAAATGAGAAGAAAGAGTTCACATGAGTGCACATAAATGACTGATCAAGTGAAAAGCTTCAAAATGATGTCGTGTGTTCTTAGAAATCAGAGAATCCAAAGAGGAAAAAGACTTCACAAAAGGGGTTCCAGTTCAGTAGACCTGTGCACAGTATTAAAGAACAAGAACCAGCCAATGACAGAGCAGGAATTAGACTTCATTGAGTTGAAAGCTTAAGAAGATAAATTTTGAAAGTCAGTGTTAAGTTCTTACTCACTAGAGTGGTGAAGAAATAAGTCCATGATAGCCTCAAAAAAGATTTTATCATTAATAAAAAAATTACTTATTAAAAAATGTTTAAAGTATTTATGATTTTAGCATGCCTTTACGGAAAATTGTCTTCAAATTATCTTCAATCTTCCAAAATCTGGAATTACAAAAACAAAGTGTAAAATTTAATATATTTTTTTTCACCCTGATTTTAGAATGTGATCATTTATTGAGTTATTCTGAAATTATTAATCAAATATTGTTTGAATTATCCTTTTTTCTGCATTCTCATACTCAACGAAAAAAATTATGTGAGAGTCAGTATTTTCTTCATTCACCCTCATGCTAGCAAGGTAATGACCATACGTACAGCACAAGTTCTTCTGACTTTACAAACATGCTATTTTTTAAATACCTGCAATCTGAGTTGGAATTTAAAACTTTGTAAAGGTTGTCAAACAGATATGGTTAAGAAATTAACACACAAATTGTACTTGCTGTTCCTCCTGAGGTCTTCAAAGACAGCTGCATATTTTCCCCTGGTTCTACAAAAGAGTTAAACATTTCCATTCTAGTTTGTTTTGGAGCTGGGCTTGGTGATGTCACACGTGTTCTTCATACTTAGTGCAAGAGGAAAACAAGTCACAGAAAGATGCTGTGGGTTGTATTGCTTAAATCAAAGGAGCTGTTAAAATCTGCTGGGAAAAGATCTCACTATTCCCAAAGGAAGAGCTGCCCCTACATACTATTAATACATAGGTCTAGTTCTAAGATGTTGAGGAAGGGAAGTTTATTTTAGTCTTTCTGATTTAAACATCCAGATCCTTCTTATATCTGACCCAAATAGCTCTCCCTTGGTGACAAATAATAGTAAATGTACAAACTAATCTCCATAGTGATATTTAGCTGTCAAAATAAGGTTATTCCTAAGTCATTCTTCTCTCTAGGCAAAGTTAAGAATGTTATGACTGATGTTGTTTTCCTTTGCCTCTTTTTACCCCAATTAAAATGTAACAAGACTCTTATGTCTTATCAGTTGTCTCAAAGATGAGTTTTTTCTGCCTTTTCATTTTTCTTAAGTATTTTTTCTTTATTAATGATTCATGCTCATCCTATGTGATCTTTTTGTCTATGCAAAATACTTTGATTCTGTTTCATGAGGAGGTAAAAGGGAGAAATTCCTCTATTATCTCATGCCTGAACACAATGGTAACTATTTGATAGGAACAAGGAAAATGCTAAAAAAGGAAAAAGCTATGTCACTGACTCATCTGTTGTTTACCTGTTTAGACTGACAATATTATACTTCTGCACCTCAAATTGGTTGTGCTCAGTATGTTCTGTGCTTATTCCCCCTTGAAAGTATCTGGTGAAATTTCGGAGTCTGCAGGCCGGGGTTTCCAACAATGGGTGAGGCTAAGTATATTTTTTCTCACTATATACATGTATGCCTTTCTCACCATATAAAAGTAATAAATATGAGAAAAAAAAATCAAAATAAGGCAAAGATCTGAGCACAGATATACAAATTTATTTTAGATTTGAGAACAGATACTTTACCTCACAGTTTACATATCTTTCAGAAAAACTGCTGGCATCTTACTGCTAGTATCAAAAGGCGTAGGTTAATCAATCTTAAGATATTAAGAAATAAAATATTACTTCAAAATTTGTGTTCTAGTTGTTTAACAATTACTTGGAAGATATTTTCATAGGATAATTTTCATTCACTCTAAAATAAGAAACCAAGGTTAGATAAGTTGCCCTTTGGAACTGCTTTTGTGTTAAGGCCATCTGAGGTGACCATTTCAGATTTAAATACTCAACCTTTGGACACCCAATGTTAAACTAGACTATTTGCTTTCTTAGACAACAAGGATAGAATAAAAAAATGCCAGAAAATTAATGCAAGATAGCATTTAAAGATTCAGCCATAAGTAATCTTAGTATACACTATTTTATGCTATTTGTATACTATTTTATGCTATTTAACTTCAGCAAAATGTATAGCAAGCACGTTTACGTGTTGTTCAGTATACTTATAGTTACTGTGATCTCCTGATTTAATGGGGACAGGAGAATAAGCACGACTGATAGTGTGATTCCAGTAGCTAGGGATTTATTTTTTCACCAGTTGGAAGACAAAAAATTACAGATTACAGAATTTTATTCACTTCAGGTGTCCACAGAGTATTGCTTGTTAAGATGAAAAATGCCACAAACATGACTGTGTTCCATGGCTCTGAAAATTATAGATATTGTTTTCTCATAGACATGTTAAATCATAAGATGATGAAAAGTAGCCAGCTGGAATGTAGGTAATTGGCATTGCATGGCCATTTTCTATGTCTCCATTCCATTTTAAATTTTCAAGTATTTGCATTAGTTGCAAATGAAGACAAATTTTATAATTATACAATTCTTGATTCCATATTTCTGTTTGTTTGGGGTTTTTTTGCCTAGAAAATTTAATACTACAGAAACTTTTAAATTTCCTTCATGTGAGTTATTCGCTTCAGTGTCTTGAGACTTGTATCTTAGAAGAAACCAAATTGGACTGTGAAAATCCTTATTTCCACTGGGATTTTTATTTTTAGAATTTTTTTGCTTTCCCTCCATCTGCCTTTGAGCAATTTTCTGTGCTTCAAGCATGAACAAGCAATATTAATCCAATTCCTAGTTACTGTGAGGCACATTAGGTTAGATGAAATGTACCTCAGATCACCTCTTTAGGAGCTATGCATTTGTTTAACTATTTCATCATCTCACTGCCATCAAATCTTTGCAAAACCCAGAGCTATATATATGCTATGAAAAATATTAATATGTTTGAAGTGGATGTGAAGATGAGAAGGAAAAGCAAACAAGTAGGCACCATATTGCATTTGACAAAGAAGGCTTCTACTCCGGTTTTTTAACTAGCAATCAGTCAAAACCACCACATTTTAGGAGTATGATTCAATCATCATTCAATTTACCCATCAGATAAGGTACAACAGCAGTACAGTTAGTACTTGCTTTCAAAAAATGCTTCAAAGACTATGAAGAAAAAAAGGCAAACAATCAGTTTCTCCTTTCCCCTTTCCTAGCTTTCAGCCAGTTGCAGGTGAAAGAAATGAGTGTTGGCCTTTCCCTCCTGCCCTTTCATAGAGCAAGGCATTATCTTCTGCACTCAGGAGAAGAATCAAGGTTGACCAAAGCATTTCTCACTTTACCTTGCTTCTATTAACTGAGATTCATGTTCCCTTCCTGTTACAATGTTGTTCCTTCAATAGTTTGCATCAGTTTTTATTTACAGGTAGTAAATATTGTGTAGAAATGGCTTCAGATGCTCAGTTCTAAATGAAAGTAACCCTTCAACACACTTGCATTTCTTAGCTGTTACTAACAGTACTTACAGTTGTATATTTATATATATTTACATACTCTCTCTATATGATATGTATATATATATATAGAGAGAGAGAGAGAGACTGTTTCAGACTTACAAATTCAAACAAGGAGGGATTAATTTGTAGGTCAATACAACAGAGCAGTTGTTCTGGTACTCCTGTTTGGCACTTTTGTTACATTTTTGCTATTAAGCTGCCTAGTCTTTATTTCTACCTTTAAATCAAAAGTGTGTTGTTAGGTTTCACACATACTTGGGGAAAAGCCAAACAAACCCACAATACCTAATTGGAAAAAGTCCAAAATCCAATATTGAGCTGTTATCTGCATATAGCTTTCAATATGCAGAGATTCTCTTTCCTTTCTCTCCTGAAAAAATAAGATGCAGAAGAATGCCCTAATAAATAAATTGTACTGGGGTTTTTGTTTGTTTGTTTCTTCTTTTCCTTACCAGTTTCCCTAAGGACAATTTCATGTCTTTCTGTCCCCATCCTATGACTCTTCCTGCAGAAAGTTGCAGTAATAAATGGGAATAATTATCTGCAGATCAAAGAGTTTTTCTGCTGATAACTCTTCACTGAGATATCAAGTAGTTTTATTGGTGAATTATAAAAAACCTAATATGATATTTAACACTTAAAAGAGGTCACTTGTTTAGCATATAAAAAATGGAGCCTTTCATGTCGCAGGGACAGAGTGCCCAACAGGACCAGGGCAGTGATTGTGCCCCTGTACTCAGCACTGGTGAGGGCAGAGTACAGCTCTGGGCCCTTCACTACAGGGAAGACATCAAGATGCTGGAGTGTGTCCAGAGAAAGGCAATGAAATTGGTGAAGATACTAGAGGACAAACCTTACGAGGAGATACTGAGGTGACTGGGGTTGTTTGACACAAAGTAAAGGAGGCTCTGGGGGTGACCTTATCACTCTCTACAACCACCTGAAAAGAGGTTGGAACAAGGAGTGAGTTGGTCTCTTCTGCAGAGTAACAAACAATAGAACAAGAGGAAATGGCCTCATGTTACACCAGGGGAGGTTTAGATTCGGTACCAGGAAAAAGTTCTTCACTTGCAAAGCACTGGAAGAGGCTTCCTAGGGAAGTGGTTGCCAGGAAGTATTTAAAAGAAGTGTAGATGTGCCACTTAGAAATATGGTTTGTGTCAGTGGGATGTTTATGGTTAGACTCAATGATCTTAGGGGTCTTTTCCAATCTAACTCCAATCCAATCATTTCCATCCTATGATTATATGCTATCCAGAGTTTTAATGAAACACTGACATGTTTTCCTTCCTAATTTTATTTTCTTACAGGCAAATAATAGAAGTGACTTATAAAAGACATTTAAATATTTTTCCTATTCTCACAGTGCCTTTCTTCAAAACAACATTGATGCCAAAACCTCTGCACTTTAAATACCAGAGAAAAAGAAAATTCTCAGTTTTTAAGAACTTCAGTAAAAGAAACACACAGACAAAGTATTCATGAGGTCTGGTTTGTTTTCCTTTTTACAGGAATCTAACTACATTTCTACCGTAATATTCAATGAACTAAGGTATTGTTTAATGTCTTTAGTGGAATTTTTAGTAAATTGATGGTACAAACATTAGAAAACCTATCTTCATGATACATTTTACAAATATTATTTTCTGCAGATTAATAATTTCAATATTGTTTCAAAAGCAAAAACACATATAGGAGAAAGTTTTAAGAAGAACTGTTTATTTCCAGAAATCAAATTCCATACTCTTGCCATGGTTACATGAGAAAAAGTGCCAATATATGTGTAATCAAACTATGTATTCTACATCCATCTATATTATTCCTGACAAACTCTTAATGATGAGTCATTTGAAACAGCCACTCATTGCACACCCAGACCCTGCAAAGCAATGTTTCCTCACTTGCACAAAGACCCAGCCACGATAACTCCCTCCAGGGGAGGGCCAACACAGTTACACCCATCCTGAGGGACAAATGGGCCATCATAAAACAGCAGCTATGCCCATCAGCAACTCCAAAAATATCATAGGATTATGTCATTCCATTGCAAAACTTCCTGCCCTGGTGGAGGTACAACCTGAATCTTGCCACTACCACTGGACATCCAGAGAAGAATCAGGCCTTGACTCCACCGGTCAGTATTAAGCCAGTATTTCTATACTATTGCCTTTATCATAATTTTCCTATTAAATTGCAACTCCAACTTGAAATCTCTCAGGAAGTATTTGCATAGGGTTAATTCCTCCCATTGGTTTACTTTCAAGCCAGCAGAACTCTGTAACTTGCAATACAAATCTCAACTGCTGAAAAGCAAAAGGAGACTCTACCAGTGTATTTATTTAAGTGAACAAAGGCAGAAACTAAACCTTTGTGGTTTCCCTCCACAGTTCCATTGAGAAGAGAAAAAACAATGACATGATATTTTCCATTTTATATAATTGGCAGAAAAATCTGTTAACAGAAAGTTGATTGTCTATCTGCAGTACATATGGATAAAAAAAATCAAAACAAACTGTGTTTGTAACTTTAAGTATTGAAGACATTGATTGCTAAATATTGAAAGAAACCCCTATTTCTCTTTTCCTTTATATGATTGAAATTCCCAAAGTCCTCCTAATTTGTTATTTTACTTTGCTTTGCCTAAAATGTGTAATGTTTCTTTAGACTAGTTCAGTTGTTGTATATGTCAAACTCTCACACACAAATATAAAAGGACATTTATTAGAAATTCTCTAGAGAAAGAAAGAACTGGAAAAGCAGGCAAGTATTTTCATCTCAGCCTTTCTACTGCTGATGTTGCCATCATTGAAAAGCTCATGAACTTGCCTTTCAGAACAGGTGACAAGGCCAGTAGCTACAAACTTCAAGGTATGAGGCAAGACATTACCAAAAGTCAGGAAAAATCTGAATGAAGTTCTGTAAGGATGGTGTTGCTTGTTGTCACTGAAGTTCAGGTGTTTGTATAGTTTCAGAAATGTTTTGCCTTCTACTCTACTGAAAGTGTGTTTGCTTTTCAGATCTCTTATACACAAAGTTATGATGAAGTCCATCCCTCAAATACAAAGGTGGCTTCTGGGCTAAATACTAAAGAGCCAATTTTTTTCTCTGGATCAACTGTCATGATCAGCCTTCAGTACTAGAATAACTTATTTTAAGGAATTAATCTTCCCAACATTCATGTATAGAAAGTGTAATTTAGACATATTCCACTCTGATGTTTTTACTGTCTCCTCTGACAGTCAAAGGAAAAGCTATTTTTACATTATCAAACAGTATTACTCAGAAGTAGATCAGAGCTGGGCATCCAGCACCCACATCATCTGCCTTCTGGGGAAGAGGCAAAGAACTCCTTTGGACTACCTCTAGTAAGACAGTGGGCTGTACTGCTTGAAGATATTCTAATTTATACTCCTGTAACACATCTTCCACCTCAGTTTTAATATGAGAGACATTTTGTGAACTCTGCTTTGTGAATCACAGCACAGTAGCAGGGCACAAATAGGAGATTAATTTTAAAAATGTATTTCTGAAATGAACTAACATGCTAATGTGAATGCAATTGATGTCAACCAAACTGTGGTTTGAGGTAAATGCTTCATTCAGGACCCACTAGGCACAAAAAGTGGAATTTCATTTTAAAGCAACTTCAGTAATGTGCTGGAGAGAGCATGAGGGAATTAACATACCTACTTTTTACCTGACTTTCAGAGCTTCAATTTGAGAAGTGTACCAAGTTCTGGCAGAATGTTTTTACAATAAGAAATTAGAAGAATACATGATAGAGTGATAATAATACCTATTCAGAAATTATGGTGCCTTTTTTTTTCCCCACAACATTTTAAGTTTAATTTGTTTGATTCTATGCATACTAATGGTTAGTTTACATATAAAGGAGAAGAAAGAAGGAAAAAAATTAAACTGCTGAGAATAGAATTGGTTTCTGTGTTCATGGTATTATGATATCTTGTCAAGCCACAAAATGACAATTTTTTGGTAACTCTGAATAAAGATTTTTAAAAAACTTTGAACATATATCTTAGAGAATAAACAAAAACTCACCTATGGATAACTTACTGAAGATCTGAAAAATAGGGATTAAGTTCTATTTTTTTTTTAAATTATTTCTAATTGTATTATCCATTAGTGGAGAATTTCAGCTACCTATATTTCCCTCCATGTGGTTGGCTTCACATCTATCCAAGTCAATGACAGAGCTCCCACTGTAGAGTTAGAATCAGCTTAGTAAAGAATAGAAAGACTTTCTGAGAAATTCTACCTCTATGAGTAATTGTGATGTTTGATGATTTTCTGCAGTTATTTGATTAAAAATGAGATGAACCCATCAATTTAAGAACAGAAAATTATATATATGAAATTTTAGGAGATTATATCTGTTTTATACTTCTTACTGCTAAAGAAAAGGTAAATAAAATTCACACTGGCAAAGAAAATTTCATACATTCAAAGGCCAACAACAGTCAACAAGGTGGACAATACCTTATCTGCAAATAAGAGATTTTTCCTCTTTTAATTATAAAAAAAATTATTATATTTTAGTTATAGAAATGTTTTCTATTTAAATTATAAAAAAACAAATGTTTTCTGTAGTCAAAACCATGTGGCATTCAATTAACAAAAATTATCCATCAGGTTCAATAAAAATTGATATATCATTTTCCATTTACATTAACTTCTGTCTGGAGCCAAGTATATGCCTTGCAAATTTTATATATTTGGCAACAGCATAATCTTTATGTTAAGCACTTGGTGAAACATCTGCACTATTTACCATATTAAATATTTTTCTAGAAAGCTAAAAATTGTGGTACATATTGTCTCCTGATATGAATGAAGCTTTCAAAAAATGACTGACAGTTATGGATTTTAAGGCCACTTTCTTGTTGCTTTTCACCTTTTTTGTTGTTGCTTTGTTTTTGTTTGCCTTTCTGTTGCTTTTCACTTTTTGGTGAATCCAAAATTTTGGATTATTCCTTAATACTTTCATGGTTCTATACAACACTAGAGGGGCTTGATTTTTTTTGTTTGCTTTCAGAGCAGCAGGTACAACTAAATGGAACTGTTAACAATCATTCCCATGTCTTCAAGCATCCAACAACATCACAACCAAATCAGTGACATAAAATTAAGCATATTTTTAGTGATCAGGATCACTGTTGGGGATAGATAGCAAGTTCTGTTCAACACAAACACACTCCAGTGTTCATGTTCTGGATGAAAAATACCCACACCATCCAATCCAGCTGTGACTATCAGCATGACTCAGATGACTAGGGCACTTGCTTGTCCAACTGGTCTAGGTGTCCAAGTCCTAATTGCCAGACTGACTTAATGCATAATGATTCTACCTTGGGCTCAGTTCTCAGCCTTTGGTACAGTGTTACAGTTATATGTTTCTTTTAACCTCTGTAGGATTATTGTTTTCTGTTTCAATTTTCCATTTATTGCTTTCAAGCAACTATTGCAACAAACAAAATTGCTTTCAAATAACTTTTCTTTGTATTACTCTCAATTTCCCACTTACTGCTTTTAAAGCAAGATGCTCTACATAAGCTGCCACAGGCCTCTCTGATGAGTTGAGCCAAAGCCAAACTGTCTGTCCTTCTCTACAGCCAAGGTCAATTTGTGATCACTACCTGGGTTATTATCACCTTCTGGCCTCCTGCCTTAAATGCCTTATAGGGACATAAAACTCTGAAGACCTCACATCTCTGCCTCTTATTCCTTTGCCAGAAAGAAATCCTTGCTTTGTCTGAGTTTTCAGTATGTTTCCCACATAAGAATTATGTGTGCTTGCATTGGTTTCCCAGAGCATATGATTTTCATCTATTGAGACAGAGTTGAACAGATGTGGTCAAGTTCTTGCATGCCTGAGTGGTTCTTTTGGGTGGGTTTCATACCTGAATGTTAATGCTTGTTCTGATAGAAAATACTTGCAAACACTTGCAGAAAGTTTAGTCAGATTGTTGAAAAAGGAAATTTAATATAGAAATAATACTGTGTCTTAGTATTTCAGTCAAAAAAGTTATGCAAACTTATACATTAACTGATTAAAATAAAAAAAAACCCCACAAACACTAAATCCAACACTTCCTCTCAAAAACCCTACCTTTTTGATGATTCTTGTCTAATGAATAAGCTCTTTGAGAACTCACTATTGTAAACATTGGATTACATGTGTGGATAATAATTACTTTCTTTTTTGTTCATCTTAGGACAAAAGGATAATTCAGAGTTCAGGTGGCTGAACCTGAACCTGCTCTAAGCATGGCCATTTCTGAGATCAGACCAAAATGCTCAAGGCTTTGTTCAACCTGGTCTTCAAAAACCTCTAAAGATCGAGACTACACAGCTTCTCAGGGCAACCTGGTCCCCTGTCTGAAAAGGGATAACATTTATCTCCTTATAGCCAGTCTCAACTTCTCTGGTTTTAGTCTCAGACTCATTATCCAGTTTCCATACCATCTTACCAACCATTTGCTGAATTCTCCTATTTTTTGATGTCTTTTTTTTTTTTTTATAATGAAGTCCAAAGTGGATGTAGGAGCCAGATGAGGAGTGCTGAGTGAAGGAGAATGAGTAATCACTTCCCTTGATCTACTGATTGTGTCCCCATAAATACAGCCCAGGATTCTGCTGGCCATCTTTGCTGTCTAAGTATACTCCTGGCTGATGTTCAGCTTTTGTCCACTCTCCAGTATTGCAGCAGACCTCTCTTTAGGGGAAGAAGTGAGCCAAGACAGAGACTCTCATTTAACAACATGAAAAGGGTCCTGGTTTATTCTTCTTTACAGCTCTGCCATCCTGACTCTGACTACAGCAAGCTCCTGCTGTAGGGTCCAACTGCAGACTCTGGCTGTGGCTATTTCCTGCAGGACTGTGACTGCAAGCATTGGTTTGCAGACTCTGAGCACAGCTTTCACCCAGCTCAGCTGTGACTGCAGGCTCCAACTCCATCAGATCCAGACTGACCTCACAGCAGACCTTTTACTGCAGCAACTCTCTTCCTTGTTTCAGCCTTCTTTGTGTCTCTCCAGAGTGTTCCTCCTTCTTCAGGGCTCCTCTACCTCCTCAAGGCCCCCTTTCTCCAGGCCCTCTGCCTCCAAAACACCCTAACTGGTCAACCCACCCCTTTTATCATACTTGTCTTTATTAATCACAGCTGTCACCCATTAAGAGCAAGGCTATTGCTTTTCTTTGGTAATTAGTACAACTGCTATTAGGGGTGAGGTTACCTGTAATCCCTTCTTCTACACCTACACTCAGCTCTCATTTCTCAGCTTGTATCACTGCTCAGGGGATTTTGCTTCCCAAGGGTAGGGTTTTGCTTTTGTCCTTGTTGAATCTCACAACTTCCTTGCCAGGTCATTCCCCCAACTTTTCTATTACTCTCATTATGACAGTGCTACCCTCAAGAATATCTACTGCTTCTGTGATTATTAATTTGAATATGCCTTCCTGTTATACATGACTTAATACTAATACTCTTTGAAATAAGGCATTGTGCTTGTACAATGGAAGTAAAGGTTTTTGACTCTGTTGAACATATGTATCTTGACCTGTCCAAAAAAATATTTATCATTTGTTTTACATCATCCTTAAAGCCTTACACCAGAACCTGGATTTTTTAACTCTCTTAATTCTTTCTGTGCACTCTAACTTAACCCAGAGATTCCTGTTATTTCTCCTTCATGGTACAGCTTGTCCCAGTGTTCAAGATGAGTAAGAAGGAACACCCTGATTACTAACAGTCCTGTCAGTCTCACTTCAGTCTCGGATAAAATTCTGGACAAGGTTATTTCAGGAGTTATTGAAAACCACTTGAGAGACACTGCAATCATTGGTCATAGCCAACATGGATTCATGAGGGTTAACCATTAAGTTGGCTTAACAAACTTAGTTCCCTTTTACAATGAGACCCTTCTACTACTTGACCAAGGCAAGCCAGAAGATGCAGAGGTTTGTTTTGGTTTGGTTTGGTTGGTTGGTTGGTCTTTTTAGCAAAGCTTTTGATACTGTCTTTCATACTCTCTTCGGGACTAATGTCCAACATACAGCCAGACAAATCCATAATACATTTGATGAGCAATTGGCTAATGCATTTGGCTCTTACATTGGGCTGGTGGCAGTCATCAGTGGGGTGCCAGGATGTTTAATTTGTAAGACCAGTCTTTGATATTTTTGTAAATATTTTAGAATGTGCAGGAATTGCACATTAGTTTTGTCAGTAATATAAAATTAGGAGGTGCCATGGACTCCCTCAAGGGTAGAGCCTTTCAGAGAGATCTGGATAGATTACAGACTTTCAATCACCAACTCTATGAAATTGAGTAAGAGCAAGTACTAGATGCTGCACCTAAAATTGTGTAATTTTGTACATATAAATGGGGGAATGAGAGCTCAGAAAGAATCCCTCTGGAAGCAGATCTGGGAGTTTGGGTTTATTTTAGGTACTCCTGCAAGGAGCAGGGAGTTGAGTTTGATGATCTTCTCTGATCCCTTTCAGTTTGAGATATTATATGATTCTCTGAATCTTTCACTTTCATGTCATTGAATTAAATATCTATTGTTTCTCTGCTCACAGCTATGGATTTTGTTTCTCTGAGACTCCCATTCAAAGTTTGGCTGTCTTATCATCAGAACATTTCACAGACACAGTCATGGTTTAGTTCCAAGATCATTAAAATATTGTATAAAATAATTTCCTTAGTCAGTCATTGTGGAACTTTGTTCCTCAAATGCTAACTTCTTATAAGTAGGAAAACTCATATTTCTCTAGAGTGTTTCCTATGTATTGTGTTTATCAACAGTTTGCTGTAATAGAGCATATTTGTAATAAACTTCTGAACAGTGACTTGAAATACCTTTTCAGAAATTCAGGAGTGGATGGTACTACAAATGAAAAATAGAGTGTAAATACAGTATTGAAGTCACAGACAATCCCAT
This sequence comes from Rhabdornis inornatus, assembly GCA_013397075.1. Lineage (NCBI taxonomy): Eukaryota > Metazoa > Chordata > Aves > Passeriformes > Rhabdornithidae > Rhabdornis > Rhabdornis inornatus. Next base: position 268,595 of record VWZS01004669.1, on the reverse strand, counting down.
TACTTGGAACATATTCTTTTGTTTGTTTCTGTACAATATTCAGCACAGATTTTTTATAGTCAGGCAGTTATTAGTAACTTTTAAATAGTAGCAGAAATTTATTTTGCATGTTGTTTCATGATAAAATTCCAGATACTAAAAGCCAAATATTTTAAGTTCCATGAAATCATGAAGTTTAGAAAACCCTAATACTGAAAATAATACTGATAATTAATACTGATAATAATAAAAATGTTGCAAATTTTGATGAATTGTTTCTGCATTGAAGTGGCATCTATTTAAATTTGCACTGAGTGCAGCCATGCTTTAGCTGTCATAACTAGCTTGTTACCCACATTCAGCAGATCTTTCCTTTTACACTGTTCTCAAAAAATGCTAGTTCAGATTCATTGAGATAAATTAAAATAATTATGTTGAAATTATTCCCTTAATTAAATATTTTATAATGAAGACACTATATGTTCTATGAAGGATTAAAAAAAAAAAAGTATAATGTATGATGCTAACTCAAAGACAAGCTACCACAACAAATTGAGAAGGGCATCCAATGATAAGCCCCAATAATCAATAAGTATTTTGGTAGTCTGTTAATACAACTTGTGGTAGTTCCTGTGATCAAATGGCATTTAGCTTTCCTTGGCAGTCCTTTGTTACCTTTTAAAAAGTGTCAATATAAGATTCCCTATGTTACTGTGAAAAACAGATGTAATGCCTGCTTCACTAAAACCATGATCTGGGAAATGTAAAAGCAAAGATCAAATTTATAAGATATACCCTGTTTCTAGTGAAATATATTGCATTGTGACTCCCTCTGGGATATGCAAAATTACTGTTACCTTAAAACTCCTTCTGGGAGCTGGACAGAAAAGTCATATACAGCTTGATCTTTACCGATTCATGCACACTTTCCATGAGCGACTTGAGTCATGTAATAAATTCTTTAGATCACTCTGGGAAATATATGGATGCATTTGGTGCACTACTCTGCTGTCTTTAGCTCACCATAGAACTTGAGCTCTAGACATAACAGAATGAGATAACATAGGCCTCCCAGCTATGACTTCTGTCTTCTGTGTGTCTACATGATTGATAGAATAGGTATTAAAAGTTAGGCACATTAAATGCCTTCACACCTTTGTCTCTGAGACAGAAGCAGATACTGATTACAAGCCTCTGATTTCCCAGGCGGCTGCTCTAACAGTAAGAGATTCTTGTAAAGGGAGTAACATCATTTCTTCTACAGTCAGAGATTCCTAAACTTCTTTGCAGTTGAATGTAATTTGCAATGTACTTTGCAGAACCACAGGGAGACAAGATTATATAAATGCTCAACAAACTATAACCATAATGGTTACTTAGCCATTCTATGATTCTAACCCCCTGGTTAGATTATTGCCATGCAGGGAACTAGCAGAAAAGTAGGTTTTTAATAAAGAATATGTTAGTTGGTTTTAATCTTTGTGTTATTCTGAATTATTCAGGCAGTTTTAAGTTTGAAGGAAGCAGAAAAAAATATTGAGTGCTGACTGGGCATGTCAAGCATGGAAGATGAATAGAAGAAATTAGTTCTGTGTATCACCTGAGAACCTAGAGAGTGGCTGATGGAAAGCGTTTAAATGTCACCATACAACACATGCAGACTTTGTGGTGAAAAGTAAGCTCTGGTCAAGTCTTGCTACACTGTGACTTTATCTATTTGTTATAGATACTGAGTAATTTATCCTCTAAAGTTATATTTGATTATAAAAGTCACATTTGCCAAGGAACTTGGAGGACTAAAAGACCTAAGCAGCAAATGAAAAATTTGGCATTCAGTGAAATATAAATAAATATTAAGGAATTTCTCAAGAAACATCTACAAAACATGAAATATTTTGGGATGCAGTAGAAGCATAAGAAAATGTCTTTAAATATGTCTTTGTGTATACAAATATAAATATGTATACATAAGTATATATTTACAACTGATACACTAATATGGCTCAAGTAAAATAAAGCAGGAAATTATAAATGTTATAGAAGTATGTTTTGGTTGGAAATATTAAATTACTTCCACAGGAGACTGCTTTAAAATATATAATACTCAAGCACTCAAGGAGTAAATGCAAGAAATATATGTAAAATAACTTTCAGCATATATAACATCCTAATTTTTTTCTCTTCCATGCTGTCACATATCACAAAAATATTACTCTTCTTTATTTTGACATCTTTTGTTCTTGAGGAAGGAGACAGGAACAGAGTTGTGGGAAAGTCTCATTTAAAAAGTGCAACTTGTTAAAGCTGTGTGCATTGCTTACGTGACGACTTGCACATTTGAAATTACTGAACAAAATATTTTTTAAAATAGATGAATAGCTTTAATTCACTGTTTTGGAATAAGTACTTATGTGAAGTGTCAGTGGAATAAAACAGCAGAATCTTCAGCTATAGATTTTCTTCATTAGAATTTCAATGTAGGGAAGAGACCCCATTAGATATGATATTTACTTCTGTCTATAATTCTAATATTTTCTTAATTTAATCAGCTTATAGAAAGTGCTTTAAAAAAATGAAAGAAAAAGAGGAAGTCCAGATTTTATTTTTCATTACTTTTGTTGTAGATATTTTTAGGAAGCTATGCTCTTAGTCTCATGAAATCAGAAGAGTGTTTATATGATATAAAAGATGAACTGTACAATGTTTCTAATACAACAGTTTCTAACAAAAGAAAAATCATCCCAATAAAATACTGAATTTCTTCAGTTAATAAATATGAATAAGTACTCTGATGTGCTCACATATTTTAATGATCCCTAGCATTTATTTGTGGTGAACCACAATGTCACTCTACCTCTTCAGCTACTTAGGTATATTGTCCACTATTCAAGTTTCAGTCACACTTCATCTTTATTAATTAAGCTGTCTAAATATTTAGGCATATAGGATAAAGAAAAGAATCTAGACTTCTTCCACAGTCAGTGAAGAATTAGGTCTCTAAAAGGCCGCTTCCCTCTAAGGTTGTTATTCAATTACCTTAAGAAGAGTAAAATACCTTCTGCATGTTCAACTCTCTACTAACTGGAGAGTTGGAATTAAATGGCTGCATTTTTATGCCTGAAAGAGATAAGAAGAATTGCATCCTTAACCTGTTGGACTCTAACAAATGGTTCTCATCTGTTTGTTTCAAATAATTTTTGTACTGTATACTTTGCATTACCTCCAAACCCCTAAATTTAAGGTAATGTTTTAATAGGTTAAGCAGTTTTTGTATAAAAAATAATATATTACTGCTCCTTTCTAGTTTTCTCCATCTGTACTTTTTCCATTGTACTTACTCCTATTTTCACTGTTATTGATGAGTGAGTACATTATTAACTATTTAATTATATCATTAAGAATTGAATGAGTCAATATTTTGTTACCTAATCTATCACCTTTTAATGGCATAAATTTAAGGCTTCTTAACTAGTCCTTTTACAACATGACAGACAGATTCTTTCTTATCTTGGCACATGAACAATAAGATATCTTTTTTGCGGTTATTTTATGTCCACAGGAGTTAATTATGAAACTGTTATGAGTATAGCAAACATAATGCTTATTTTAGGATTTCCCGTATTATCTGTTATCAAGTCACCAGGTAATCATCACTGATTTATACAATATTTAAAGGAGTTTTAAAATTCCATTACTTTCCTCTAGAGAAAGAGATAAATTATTATTGCTAGCCAGGCAGATCAAACCATGAAATGGTTTAAAATCACTGAGCTATCATGATGTACCTAATTCTATATCCTAAATCTGGTGTTCCAGATTTTATTAAAATGAGACTGAGTTGTCAGAACTACAGAGTAGATACAGCTTGAAAATTAGTGATGAACATACAGGTGGTTGCAGGCTTATCTTTTTCTTGATTCTAAGAATAAAATTAGTGTTACCTACAGTACAAGATACTCTTTTTAATACACATGGTTTCCAATTCAGTAAATGCTGTTAATTAAAATTAATCTGTTTATTGTGCACAGTGTATAAAAGGGAGAAAGGAGCTTATTACCTTGAACTATTACATCTGAGGTAATAGGCCTTTGAACCCTTAAGCAGCTTTTATCTGATCAAAGTACATTTCTAGTACATTGTTCTCTGTATCCAGAGACAGTCTTATAAGAACCCCAGAAATATCTTTTTCCTAAAACTACAACCCATTATAATAATGATTCTAGAGGTCTTGGTTAAACTTTGCCAAAGAGATGTTTTCTTCTTTAAAAAAAAAAAAAAAATTAGTGTGGACTTTTACTTCATCCAATATCAATGCCTGGAACCTGGTTAGTTTCCAGGTGCTGAACTTCTCATCAACTAACTTAGGTTGTAGTTCACTAATGGTTACATGCAGGTGTGAAATGCAGTCATACTCCCCTTTAGTTGCCTCCAGTCACTCATTCTTTCCGGTAGCTGGATCTTGACCTTAGTCTCCTCTGCATGCTGGCATTTAAACCTTCAGACTCCCTGGCTACTCTGTTCTCTTGTTCTACCTGTTGGCTTGTGTGACTGTGAATTCTCTAGTAGCTCATATGCCCAGGGTGAAAATGGAGAGGTCATGCCTGTAGATGATAGTCAGAATCAGAATTTATTACAAAGGCAAGTTAGACTGTAGTGATAAGGTGTGAGGCTTAGTCCAGCAAGGAGTTAGGAAGTCAGCTATGCAATGAGAATAGGTCATAACATTGTACAAAATGGCACAAATGGATAAAGTAAAATCTAAACAAATCAGTCTTGTCAGAATTCTACACTTGCCATTTTACCTGTTAAAGCAGTAATGACACCATACAGATTAATGGAAAAAAGGCTCATTAGTATCAGAACCAACATTTTTATATAAAGTATTTTAAGTATCAACTCAAATTCTTCTGTGTTATGCTTCTCCTTCCTAGGTTATTTTGAGTGCTAAATTTAATGGAGACAGTCTCTTGTAAGCATCAAGCTGGTGATTGTCACTGAGTCCTCAGCACCTTGGTTTGCTCAATGGGGAGAATGCAGGGCCAGTGAAGGTCCCTGTTCCTTAATCTTAGGTACATGTGAGCTTGTATTTATGCACTCAGTGGTCACAGTCTGCTCAACTCTCTGAGGTTCCCAGCTAAACAGTGAAAGCCCAGACATTTCCTGGGATTCTGTGGTGCAAAGTCTGTAGTTTTTACTAATAAATGGGGAAAAGTTATTTGATTTAGTGACAGTGTTTGGTTTTCTTTTATGAAGTTTGCCATCAAAATATTAACTCATTATGAAGGACAGAATGGCCCAGGTGAGAAACGTATAGACCTTAAAAACTTTAAAATATTTTCATAGAATTTGCTTTTTTTTACCTTTTTAAAAATAAAAAATGTTCTGTGTTGAGAAAAGTACTTGGGCATATTCATCATTGTCCATAGTTCTGAGAAGTCAAATCTCTCAGGTAGTAAAGCCCTCAGGATTTGGCATGTTAGTACAGGTGATATACAGGGCACTGCTGTTAAGAGTTCAGTCTAACAGTGGGAGAATTGTGTGATTCAGCCTGAGAAGAGATAAAGGCAATAAGACTGACATTTGAGAAGTATAATCAGAGAAACTGGGAAGTGGGAAGAATTACATCCAGACCATAACTGTGATCTCTCTCTAAAAATGTTCAAGAATCTTTTGTCTATAGAAAATCACTCAGACTGTCAAGTCTTCAGGGATTAATGTACCAAATTAAATCTGCCTTTTTTTTCAGCAAAAAGATTTCAACCCTTCCTTCATGTCTGGACATTTAAATGTCAGCATGATGCTAAATGTTCTTTTTGTATTACAAAGTGAATTGGAGCTCTTTAAAGGAGCTGCTAGACTTTTAGTTTTGTTTGACAGAATAGTTATTAAATGAACCAATAGGACTTTGTATCTACTAAATTTGATTCTGAGTGGTTACTTGTGAGTTCACAACCCCCAGCTACCCTGGACACATTTTTATGATTTAAAAATTAATTCACTAGTATCAGTACTATTTTTGCACCATCTTTCAAAGAAATTCTTATTGCTATTTACACAAAATCACAAAATAAAGGTTATTTCAATTTGCAAGCAATGAAGCAAGAGCACACTGTGCCATTGACCAATTCAGGTCCCCAGTGCAGCACAACTTACTGTATTTCACTATTTAATCCTGTTCATATTAGAGCATTTTATTTTAGGGGGAAGAACCCCCAAAACACATCAAATCCCCCTTTTTTTATTTAATGGCCATGATGTCAGATGCATTGTAGACCTTCTTGGATTCCATATATGGCAAGCCATTTTTATAGAAAAACCAAAAAAAACTACCCTCATTGTCATTTATATTTTCTTCTTCAGTGATAAATTCTCTGCTGAGACCTCATCCTTATCCTAGTAGGTGCCTACTGTTCAGCAATCATTACTGCTTAACATTTATGCAAGAGACAAGCTTTGCTTTGCTTTTGCTTCTAACTGATAGTGCATGACAAATGAGAGCTTCACAATATTTTTTTTTCTTAAAGACTTATTTGGAAATCTCTACTTTTCTTCTCTTCCTTCTGCCATCTACACACAATTTTTCCTAAGCTGAAACAGAGCAATGTTTCCCAGATACATGTTCCTATATTCATATATATTTCATTAAAGTTTTATATATTATTATAAACTTACATTTGATATATTTTTTTATTATCTTCTTCTTTTCCCACAGAACTTGGAAAGGGGAGGGAGGAGCTTTTTTCTTGCAATCTTTGTAATTTAAGAACAGAATTTTTTAATAGAAAAAATGCAAAAGTGGTTTTCTCTCATTGTGGATGTTTATGTGAAACTTGATTTCACAGATTATGTGATAACTGTCAATTATTTAATTTAAAATTTTAATGCTGTGATTAACTAATCCACTAATCCTTACTGAAGGTAATGGTATGAACCTTCAGTGCAACAGTTCAGCAGGCAGTCACAATATGTCAGAAACATATATACTCCTACAACCAAATATAATGATTTATTGATTTCTGAATCTTCAAATGCCTAGCATTGGTACTTCTATTTCTATCATAATTAATTATAAAGCACAAGATTTATCCATTTGAATAGGAACTCTTAATCCAGCACAACATTATGCATAACATTTTTAGAACATTATAGCTGGATAATTTTCTGAAGAATTCCACATTATGTTCAAGAATATTTAAATGCCAGAAAAAGTAAGGCATGAGAGAAGCTCCGTGCAATACTGACAAAAATAAAATGTAACATTTTATGGTGAATTTTCAAGGAAATGTACTGCATTTGATTATTTTGGTTTTCAAAAATCTCATTGACTGAGGAAGGAAAGACTGGCACAGAATCAATAAATATTCAGAGAACGTAAAGACCTCAACAGTATTCTGTAAAGAAAACATTTGGTCTGCTTAGCATATGCATGCTTTGAATACCCATTTAAAACAGTGAATTAGAATCAAAATGTAGATTTTAGAACTTACTTTTTTCTGTGGTTCTAGGGTTTGACTGGTGAGATAGTGGGTGCTCTCCTCATTAGTAAATAAGATCTCAGGAAAGAACGTGGTCTTTGATTGTAAGATCCCTTATTGTGTGAGATACCAGATACCAGTAGCATGACATTTTCAGCCTCCAGTATCTCCAGGCACAGTTTATTTGCAGAAAATAGATCATCCCAAACTACTGCATCTAACACAGCCTACCATAAAAGGGGGACACGGTGCCATGTACCATAATTGTATGAGATGCAGGTGTAGACAGGGAAAGGAAAAGAAAGGGAAGGGTCAGACATATTTGTCTTATGTCTGACATATTCAAAGTGACATGGTGGTTTTAGGGTGTTGGTTGAGGCTGTGTTATGTTCAGTCTGAGGCAGGAATTTAGATCAGTAATATTGAGCTTATGTAAGGTTAAATGTAGGATACCTCACCTAATACCCATTCATAGTAATTTAGCAGCTCCTAGGATGATAATTCTACTCATACAAACTTAATATCTATGGTCTATTTTATTGCATTTAATCTGGTCAATTTCATCTGAACCTAATTCCTGCAAATAATGGAACTTTAGAATGTACAGTTCAATATCCATTTTGATTCTACAGTTTAAAGGAGAACATCCGTAATTTAACTTTACACAGGTAACAAGATAGCTGAGATTAATTTTATCTCCAAAGGCTTCATTGGGCAGAAAACTATTACTCCATTTATGTCCACATAAATAATCTGTATAAGGATTACTCACTTAACATATGCAAAAGTGGTGAAGAAATGAGGACTTTTTATACAGAAATTTGGAAAAACATCAAATCGCTGACTTCACTGCAGTATAAACTTCTCCCTTGATATCTGGTGTACAGTGCTTCTATTACATAGGAACAAATGAAGTTGCAAAACAATCCTAAACTTCCTATACTGTCTGGCTTATCAGTTGAGAATATGGTCTCCCCAAAATTGCCATGCTGGCAATGAATTATTGAATTTCTTTCCTTTCTCATTCTCCACTGTAAATGCATATCACACAATGCAGGTATAGAATCTGTAAAACATAAAATAACCTGTGCAACTTAAAAAATGCTATCACCTAAAGAGTTACGGAATTTTATTCCCAGTATTGGTGGGATTTCCCTGGATTTGTCTGCCAGAGTGTCTGTGGGCCACAAAGATTCTTTACCCCCATAATACATACTGTGATGAATCCATAGGCAACATTCAATGCACTAAACTGTGTTTGCATATGTAAGGCTTATCAGTTCAGACAGGACTTCAACACTGAACATATTTTTAAGGTCACAACCTTAACATATTCTGAATATTACCAAACTACAAGAGGTGAACACTCTTGCTCTTTTGAAGATGGCTTAGCACAAAAAACAATTTATGGCCAGTAGAATATGTATAACAAGGTGGACAAGAATTGTTTGTTCACAGGAATAGTTCTCTGTGTTTAGACACAATAGTGAGGAAACATCAGAAGGCATAAGATGGGACAAAGAACACTATTTTTTCCCCTGCACAAACACAATATGTAGTTAGACTGGGGAACTTTTTCACAGAAGGAAAAAGGAATTCTGTGTTAGCTTATCAAAATGAAAACAGTTTTGGGTTACATAGGCACTTAATTAGACAAACTACAATTTTTTGAAGGACGAAAAATATTTGAGGGAAATATGTGCTTTCCCTTTCCTTATGCCCTTTATGATAGATTGACTTTTGGCTTCTATCAGAGGTAACATGTTGATCTAACCCAGTACTTTTGACCTTATGTTTTTATGTTCAAGAAGAAATGTACAGGCCAAGAACTGGAAATATCCCAGGCATTATTATGATCCTGAAGACTTCTGCAGAATGTTAGAGGGGAATACTTGCTGAACAGGCTAGGAGTCTGACTGCGGTGATGAAAGCAAGAGCTATGAAATTTTAGGTTTTACACCAAAAGAGTTTCAGGAGATTTTCTGAACAGAAATGGCTTAAAATCTACTTCCTTCATATAGGGTAAAAATAGAATAAGTATTATTATACTCAAGATTTTATTTGAAAATATCCTATTTCTGTCTGAAGATTGGCACATTGAATGAAAGCTCTCTAGAAAAATCATTGAGATACATACTATCAAAATTATTCTCCATGTACCTCAGACAAAAGCACCATGTTGCCTAAATCTAGTTCTAGTTTTCATGCTTGTATCTTCTAGTTTCAGTATTTTGTTTTTTAAATCTACGAGGATTAAGTCTGCATTTTCAGAAAACTTTTAATCAAAAGTGTATTTTTCATTTCTGGAAAATGCCTCTTACATGCAAAAATGCTTTTAAGACTGGAATTAATTACCCATCTTTAAGGTTTGAAAATTCTTCTTGTTATTCTACATTATTGTTCCATTTCTCTTTCTATACTAGGAACATTGGATTTGATTCTATGTCTCACACAAAATCTTATGGGATATGGTTTTCCTCTCTGAACTTCTGAGACAACTTTCAATTCTCAAAGAATGAAAGAAATAAATAATTTGTTTTCTGCAAAATACAGTTCAACAGAAATACTTATCCACAATCTGAATTATATTTGAATTGGACCTATTATATGTCATTTGAATAAATACTGAATTTTATTTAGCAGACAGTCNCATCCCTCCATCCCATCCTCATTTCTTTTCTAAAGAACAAAACAGATGATATTGGTTGGAATAACCGTAAGTCTGTGTAAAAAAAATGGTTTATAGAAATTCTTAACATCATGGTCCCTCTCCTTTTTCAGTTCAGCCAAAACAGAATGTTACAAGTGCTAAGGACATTTATCAAGACAATCTGCAGTTGATGCATTTTTTACATCCTTTTCTGTTTGAGCTCAGCCAAGGAATAGGATTTGCTCTGAAAATAGTAAAGCCCAATAAATCAAGCTAGATTCTTTTGCAATGCACTTCAGTATTTAATCCACTATCACCAAGCTTATGCACCATAAAATTTTCTCTGCATTGACTCCTCCAACAGCAGAATTTGCACAAAGCACAGAGCATAAATTTTACATTATTGACATTCTCCAGAAGACTATATGTCCAAGGTTTTGCAACCTGATAAAACAATGGAGTTCACAGAGAAAATGTTTCCTGTAAACAATACAGAAACTGCCAATATAATAATTTAATCACCAAAATAATTATTTTAATAATTTCATAGTTTAAAAGCCATCATTATAAAATCTGAGGGTTTATTCATGTACATGTGGACACGTGAGAATTTCTATCTGTTTTCAACAACATGGGAAGAAATAATAAATTATCATAAACATATAAAACAAAATAGCAACAACTCTGAAAAGTCTTTGGCATCTTTGTCAGGATGTAAAGCTGATCCAAGAGAACATTTACAAAAATTTCTAATAAACTTTGATCACAAAATTTATTTGTGAAAAGTATGTTTTAAAACATCATTACTAGCAGTCCCAAGCCATGTTTCATGAATAGCTCAGCTTGAAAAGGTGTAAAGGGTCCTGATAAATGGTTCTAAATTAGATTCACTATATGCTGCCGTCCATTAAAAACAGCCAAACCTATGTCCAGCAACATGTATTAAACTATACATGCATAATTGTGAAGTCACAACTAAGTAGGTAGAGATTTTTTCTGTTGCCTTTGTTATTTAGGATATATCTCTCATAGGATGCAATGACTCTCATGCTCATGAGAAACAGAAAACAACTGTATTTTCTTGCATTCTTTTTATTTGTGTCAGAACAAGGCTTCTATTTTTTTTTGCCAAGATGCTATTTCTTTACATTCTATGAGGAAAGAAGCTGAACTCAGGAAATATCAGATTATAAAATGTTTCACATTTTAATTTGCTTCTTTCATGACCCTAAAGCCCAAAATGTTAACTAGACTTTAGCTTCTCTTGCTAAGGCAATGGGAAAAAAGAAGTGATGTTCAATTTGGTGTCTTAATAAAAAAACCCTTGGGCTTTCCAGTAAATTTATTATGGTTTTGAGACAGCTACATGTTGCAACAGGTGTTAAGAGAGTTCTAGCACACATCTTGCTGTAAAAATTAGTTTCCACTAGGGATACATTCAGATACCCATCTTGTTTGTTCTATTTTATGCAATGGAGCATTTTTTAATATTTAAACACATAGTTGGATTGGTTCCTGAAAAGCTTTTAAAACTTGTCTTCTGTTATTTTCACTGTTACAGTGTAAGTGCATTACTGTCTTCCACTACTCAAATATAAGATTTACTCATAATGAACATTTTGATCTTTCAAAAGACAAATCCCCTGTGCTATTGTTCTCTCTAAGGTTTAAAGTTCTGTAAAGGCGCTACATAATTTTTCTCAGTAGTTAAAATGGGTAGTGCAGTTATATTAGTATTTAAGTGAAGTATCCTGTGTTTTTGTCAGAAATAATTAGCATGTCAATGTGATAATTAATAATTAAAAATTCAAATTGTCATATTTAATGCCTTGCATGTATTTGTAATTGTCATTGACTGTTTCAGGACCTTAATTTTAATTAAAAATAAACAACAATGAAAGTATGTAGCATTTTCAGATAAAATATTAATTAGCTTGTTGTGAATTACAATGTCCAGTGGGAAATAAGGAATTTGCTAAGCTGCCCTAATTGCCCTACAAAGTGTCTGTAAAAAAATTAAGTTTCATGAAAGACGTTCCAGTTACTCGACAAAAAGCAGCATCTACTGGTTTATTCAGTGCAGCAATTTTTAGCAGTCTAGCAGAAAGTAATGGGATCATTAAAACTAAATTCTCCTCTCCTGTCTGCACAATAGAACACTTATTATCCATTCTGCTCTTCTTCCTTGCAGAGAACTCTTATTGCTGGCATTGGTGTTTCTACACATGCAGGAAGTTCGGAGTGCCCCTATGAATCTGTTCTGTTCACATGAAAGAGGAAAATTTCGACAGAAGACTCTAATAAAAGATTAGGTCTGAATTTTTCTTTTAGACACTGGATGGAATGCCAGCTGATACCTGCTGGAAATTCACATAAAGATTGAGAATAAACAGCTGGGACTGTATGTCCTTAATTTCCATGACGAAAAATCTTCATTTTTTTCAGTCTAACAGGTTTTTAACATAGCCCACTGTTGTAATAACTTAAGGGTTGCCTGATTCTACTTTTCCTAGAAGCTTTGTGGTGCTATACCCTTGGCTCAGCTTATTACCATGAAAAACTAAGCCAGGCTGGACCCCAGGAAAGAAAATACTATCCTAATTTCTCAGACAATATAAATGTGTCTAAACTGAGAGTCTATGAGACATTTCTCTCTTCAAGAGACACCACTGACAAGCTTCAACACATATGGGACATGGAAGCACATATTTATCTTAAATTTTTAAATTGCAGTCAATAAAGATGCTGGGAGTTATTCATGCAAGATAACTGGGTGTCTGAAGTGTTCAGAATTTTTCTCATATACTCTGCTCCAGTGTGGTGTAAGCACTCAGTGATGAAGTCTGTCATAATATGGTGTTCAAAATATCTCACTTTCCCATAATTTGGAACATGTTTCTTCTTTTACTTGAAATGTACATACCGATTTCCTGTGGGATGTACAGAATTAGATCTTCTCTTTCATGTTCATCCAACCTGAAATATTTGTAATTTTTTCTATTATTTACAGTTTTCTCCATTGATTTTTTTAAATACACTTGCCATGACAATTAATTTTTGGCCCTTTTTTATCTGTCTCAAAACCCCCCCAAAACCCCAAAAACTACAACCACCATACACCTCATCCAAACCACAAACAAAAAAAAAAGCACAAAAAGCAATCTTCTGAAAAAAACATAGACGTATTTATAGATTTGGTTCTTGCAGAAATTAATATAAAGGAATTCACATTAACAGAAAATGCATGAAAAGAAAAAGGGAATTTCAGCACAGGATGATGTCTATAGTATTCTCTATGTAAATCAGGAGGAAAATGCATATACTTACAATTATTTCCTGTATGTTCTCTCAAAAAATAGAATTTGCATGGACGTCCTTCAAACAAGTGTCTATTTAAGTAAGCTGGAATGTCAGTTTAAGACATATGAAAAGACAAGGCTTGTTGGTGTGTAATTTTAGTTACATTGATGGCCAATGTTTAGTCAATTGGATCCCACTCCTTAACTCATATGCAGCTATTTATGTACAAAATTTTAATCTGCTCTTTGAATGTAGATTCCATCTGTAAAGTGTGACAGCATCACCACTCTGTTACTTATTGGATACTCAGAAGGTTGAATGAAAATTCTAACTAATGAATCTATGCAGCAATTTACATAGACAAGGTGAATGAATGTGACTTTTTTCTTTCCTTCTCCCTTTTTTATGGCAATCCTAAAATAGAGAGTGTGATCATATAATTAAGGACTTTATCACAAAGCATATGCACAAGAACTCTGAACTAACATTTCATCTGACCTTAATACTAGTTTTTCCTACTTGCACATGCTTAACAATTTATCACTTTCAGAGAATCTGAGTAAGTGTACTAAAATATATGGGACAATTCTGTGGATCCTGACAATGCCATTTGGATCTTTCCTGATTGAATTCAATACACAACTAAGTCCCAAAGGCCAGATACCAAACCAAAGACCTCAAGCAGCTAACCCGGGATAAGGAAACATAGCTGTCATAATTTGTAGACTGTTCAAATAAAACATTAAGAATCTGACCATATCCTTAGGAATACAGTTGTCACAATACTAACACACACCCTCTCCAGTATTCTATCAGTGCTACTTCCCAACAATAATAATTTAAACTTATATGCACAAGCTTTCCAGTTTATATCCCTATTTCTGCTATTTTACCCTTGTGCTGCTCTGAGCTTCTTAGAGAAGCTGGGTGTTGGAAGGGTTGCAGAAAATTTCCATATGACAAATTCTTTACTAAGGGACATAGAGTACTAATGGTTGGGAATTCTACCTGCTTCCCCTACAATTCACTGAGGACTACTTTAAGACATTTTCTAATACACAGTATGCCTTGCTCTTTCTTCATACATGATCTTTTTTTTATCTTTTTCATCCCCATAACCTCTTCACCCGTCACTTTAAGTTTCTTTTCTTTGATGGCAAATAACTGGTGATCCATGACCTGCATGAAGCCCTGGGCTTTCTAGCTTCATCCTGTGCCTCCATTTTAAAGACTGCTCTCATGTGTTATATTCTGTGGTCATAGGCCGTTCTGCACTGAATGGCTACTGGTTAGTACTATTAGTGAAAGTTATGGTGATAATGGTTTAGCAACAAAACTGAACAAAGCTAAACAACTGAAGCCAATAATTTAATAATAATCTGTCTGTGGCACTATTGCCGTTAACTAATCTCAAACAAAAGTTCCTGGCAGATCAAGACATGTCCGTACAAAGCAAGCCTCAAAAATCCTAGTCCGAAATACATGCAGAGTTAATGAAAAGCCTGAGGTCTGCTACTGGAAGTACTATAATTAGAGGTCTACAGTGTTATGGTCTACACTGGTGCCACATTTCCATTTGAAGATTAAAACTATTTTTTTTCCCCAGGAACGGTCCTCTTAGAAACTGTACTTCTAGTTAATGAAAATTATTGAAATGACAGAATTGCATTTATTTCACAAAATTATTTTGTAAAATCTTTAAAGAAATTGAGAAAAAAAAATCCAGCAAATGGACACTTAGCTGTTCAAGTGTAACTACTACAGAAAATTCATGGTTTATCCCAGAAAATACTGCAATGATTTGCCTTATTCCATTTAGTGAAAACTAACAATAAAATTGTATTCAGATAGCTGGGATGGGGAAGGAGAGATGGAGTGAGGATAAGAATTAAAGTTATGTTTGCAAGGTTTATGAAATTTGTCAGAGACTCAGAACTTAATGTGATTTTAAATTATTCAGCAAATTCCATGACATTTTAGTTTATCAAGAAGTATTTTTAATCATTCTGGTGCAGATGGCTTTACTTTTGCAGAGTATAAAGCTTTATCACAATGAATGCAATGGCATTTGCAAGAGGTTTTATTTTCTGGGTATCTGCTTTGACAAATATTTTCTATAGCTATGTAACTACACTGGATAAATGCACAATGCAAATAGTTCTTTAATGATGTGTTACTAGGTCTTCATTTGAAAATTTTTGCAGTGATAGTGTTTTAGTAGAAAAATGTACATTAGCTTCCTTGTATTACTTGTCTCATTGATGGTCTAATGCTTTCTGAAAATTCTCCAGGCTTAATATTAAAAAAAACCTAAAACAACAAACACAAAAAAGCAAACAAACAAACAAAACCCAACACAAACAAAGAAATCACAATCTTTTATAACTATAGCTAGTCTGTATATGGAAGTTCAGCAGTATCACAAATTCATTTATCCTGAAATAGGAAATATATGGTTGAGGTTGAGATTTCTTGATCCTTAGAGAGATTTATGAACACAACTGGACAAGGCACAGTTATCCTTCTGTAACTAGACCTGCTCTGAGAGGGAAGTTGGATTAATTGATCATCTAGATCGGCTGAGGTCTGTTTAAAACAAAGATTTTATGATGAGCATAGGTTTCTAGTGTGATATTAGAATCATTAAGATTGGAAAAGACCTCCAGGATCAACAAGTTCAACCTTAATATGAGAACTTCCAAGTCAGTCAAGACATCCACACACAGAGAACAGACATGTTAAATGGCTTCCAGAAAACATAAATCATTCTGTAGTGTAAACAAAAAATAAAGAAGCCTTAAAAAGGGAGGCTGAGACTTAGTATTTTTTGATTTTGAGGTTTCAGTAAAAAAATTGTGAGTTTGGGAAGCAATGTGTGGGCAAATTTTAATGTGCCAATCTATAATTCCAGATAATAATTATGCCTTTTGTGATAAAACGTCTTCTCCAAACATTGTCCTTTCTGCTTAAGATGATAGCATGCATCCTTTAAAGATCAGACGACAAATTTATTCTTCTCAGCATCCCATAGAGAAAAACTAGTATTTTTTAAAGACCTTAAATGAATAGTTAGATGTATGCAAAACATCTTGTAATGTGTTTTAAATATGCTGATAAACCCTCACACGACTATAGGGTATTTCTAAACTATATAAATTATTCTTAGCAGATTGTGTATTTCAATATTACCCAATATTACCATCCATCAAATTGGTCTGTCTTGGCTAAAAGCAGCAGAAAGTAAAATGTCAAACCTACGTGATCAAGCCTTTTTTTTGGAGGAAAGATAAATGCTAAATGACCCAGAACTGCACTTATGAGAAGCCAATAGAACAAGGACAATAAAAAAGACAATAAATTTTTAAAGGTGAATATAGAAATGTACCCACTGTTGTTCTGGGTTTCTTTCAAGGGATATGTTTATTCTGTAATATGCTGGTTAGCTGGTCTTTAAAGAACAATTTTGTGGTGTTTACTTTTATTCTTCATACTTAGCAGTCTCAGTATATCTGAAATATTTAGATGCCATCCTATCACCTCAGTTAATAGCAAGAGGTAACACTTTCTCTTCAGTCACACTTTCTATAGAAACCCTCATGCTATCCCTCATTCAGCAAAATGCAACTACTCTGGGGAACCACTAAGCTGTGACAATAAAACACAGCTAAAGTGGATATTAAGCAGAATATCTTTTTGCCTTGGAGATAAAAATCCTCTCATAATCTGAAAGGAAACCAATGCCATAGACCAGGGACATATAAATCCATTATATACACCTGCCTGGAGATCAGACCCTTGTACCTGGTATGTTTCTTTCTATTATAGGTACCTCTTTACCAGAAAGATAATCAATACTTGGAAAGACTTCAGAAAGTGTGTGAAAAACTGACACATGGGCATAAGTCTTAAATAAATGAAGTATATAATGCTTGTCTTGAAGATTTAAAAAAAAAAGTTACAGCATTGGTACTAAAGACAGAGAAAATAACCATGTGAAAAGAAATTAAAAATAAATAAATTGATAAATTTTAAAGGAAGTTGTTATATGAAAGATTTTTTCATAGTGAGATATAAAATGGCTTTGCAAGAGAACTAGAGATAATTTCAGTGCCTTATACACTTTAAATAACAAAATAAAAATAATATCGTCAAGCATCCTGCTTTTGCAGGGATTTAAATCCAAAAAATGCAGCATCTATCCGTAAAAGCTTTTTTTAAAGCTCTAGTCCCATTTGCACTCCCATTTAAAATAGCCCTAGCACTAGATTCAGCTGTACATCTATTTTTCAAATATTTTATTATACTAAATGCATATTTCATGGCTCTGCTTATCACTTACAGCAGATGGGGAAGATTTTTTCTCTGGCCTTCATATATAATGTTTAAGATTTTTTCACTTTCATATCAAACATTAGGTACTGATCACAGAAAAAGATAGTGGGCATAACAGAATGTGTAAGTTTTTTCACTGCTGTTCAAATCTGGAATTTCCCTTATTGATGTCTTGTTCAAGTACTTAGTGTTTATGTGATTTTGGCAGAGGAAGAAATTCTCAGCACATTAATTTTTGAGAAACCGCTAGGGATTATTATTCTTTCCCCTTTGGCATAGAGATCATCAAATTTCATACTGCTGAAAGTAGAATACTTGCAACACACTTGATATGTCTTGCTCTCTTTTTTAGAACTTCACAGCTGTGAGTGTTAGTCTTTCTTCAAGTATATATAGATTTCCTCAGTTTCAGAAGCTGCAAAGTATTTTGTGAGCCATAGTTTTACAGTGGATACTTTACAAACACTTCAGATAAAATTTTGAGTTCTTGGGTGTATATGGTTGCAATGGACAAAATGCAGTGACAAGTTCATACTTTATTCTATTTCAAAGTACTTTCTGAGAAAATCATTACTCTTCTTTTTAAGTGGAACAGTTCTGAAAGCTTTTACCAAATGATCCTTGTCTGGAGCTAAGATTTTTTTGTTTGGTTGGTTTCTTTTCTCTTAATGTTCCCTCCAATCCAGCTTCCATCACCTACTTATCTCTATCTATGCACAAAACTCTGATTCCATTTATTTAAATGTTTCCAGTTAAAAAAAAAAAATACATATATACAAGCCTGTTATTGCTTCATTTTGGATTTTCTCATACAGATATTTGAGATACTAGCTTTGTCACATCTCTGTAAATATTCCTCCTTTTCCATCTTCTTTGATAGTTTTCAGTCTGGTTTCCAACCTATCTGCTATAAATTCTCACTTCCTTTATATAATATAGTTTTCCTTTTAGTTGTCATACTTCTTTTGTTAAATTTCTTTGTATTTTTTTCATTACACATTTTTTTTTGTGACACAATTCTAAAATATACATATGTTTCTGTTTTTCTTCCCTGTTTCTGCTTCATTCTCTTAAGCTATCTCTGTGTGCACATGGCTGTGTCATTGCCTGTGTTTTAATACTTCAACTTTAGGACAAAGTTTCTCGAGCTAGGCAGTACAACGTTCAGAAGTTTTTCCTAGTCTAGTTATCAAACCAGCTGAGCTGAAACTACACTCCCAGCATGGGCAAGGGATGGACCAGAGGGAAAAGTAACTTACAACATGTCTCAGGACACTGTGCTGTTCAGAAAACTGTGCTTAACTATCAAGTGACATAAGGGAAAAAAATATTTTATCTTGTAGTGTCTCTTGGAGAAAAATCAAATCCAGCTACCTGAGTCAAAGCTGACACAGCTCCATGTTCCCTGGACCAACAATAATGAACTTGACCTTGTATTCCCATTAGGCACACAAACTCACATCTACAATATATGTGCACATATAAACACATCCAGCCACAGAGATTGCACAAATCGCTCACATGTATACAGTATCAATGGCCTCATCCTGTGCCTGTCTTCTATCAGACATCATTAGTACAAGATTTATCCGTATGCATATTATGGATTGCCTCCACAAGTTAGACACAAACACAGTCTCTCTAGCTATCACCTGGACATTGGAGAGTACCTGAGACCAGTCCCACTCCAGATTCCCTATGCTAATACACATGTGCTCTGGGAACCTACATATGTGAACACCCCCACACTGACACACCACAGATTCCTCAGGAGTTGTCCTTGAAGCTGGTCCATGCAGCAGGTGGTCCTAGATCCTTGTTCTCCCCATCTGCCTCCCCCCTGACACAAACATGCACAGACTCCATAGCTGCTCCAGCAACTGGCTTTGGTCCCACAGACGGCCAGCTCCTCCTGTGGTCCTGCTCTTAGAAACATCTCTCCGCCTCCTAGGCCACTTCATCAGCTGGACAGGTAGTCTAGCTTGATCTAGTGATCATACTGTTGGCAAATCTTTAAGCATCAGCTTCTTTCAGTTTTCTGGAAGATATTCCATCATATAGGTATGATGGCTGACATTTTTTAACTACATCTCTCAGAACTTTAAGTCTATGAGATCAGTTCCTGTGATTTTCCACATTGAACAGTTTCCATTTCTCTTTCTGTCTTTTTGATTTCTTTCTTGAAAGTGTTTCAGAGACAGGACATAAAAAGTAGATACGGGAGTCAAAAGGCAAAACATTAGTCCAAAGATTTAGATATATACATAAGAACTAATCTGACATTCACTAAATTAAAAAGAAAAACACTTTGCAAAACAACCTCAAACACCATGCATTTTATTTCTTCTCCTTTCCCTACTTCTTTAGTTTTCTTCTTTACTAACATGAAAAGAAGTAAACTGTAGGCCTTTTCTTCACCACAGACACATCCAGAATACAGTACTTTAGATATTATGAACAATATCTAAGCATTCTTTTATAGTGTGAGTTTTGAACTGCATGAATTTCCTCAGACCATAGTAGTGAATTCATTCTATATAAATTAAAGAAAGATGTGTAAGAATAGAATTTTAAACTCAACTTTTGAATATATTAAGGCTTAAGTAAACCGATAAGAATTATTACAAAGAAGAACTTCCGGAAAATAAAAGGTATTCTTTAGGCTTTGCATAATACCTTCATGGCTGGAACAATGGAAGCCACAGCTAGCTAAGACAATTAAATTTCTGCAATTTTTGCAACTGTAAAAAGAAATTAATACATGACAAGTGTGTGCCATGATTTTAACTAGCTTCTGGAGTCTTTATGTTCATTTCTTGGTTGCCAATAGAAAGAGATAACACATAAGAAAAGTTGANGGGAAGGGAAGGGAAGGGAAGCTTTTAAAGACGTAGAAAATTTACTTGTAAAGTATAATATGTCACCATTAAATCTATTGATAACAATTTTATAAATATTAAAGAGAAATTAGGAGTATTTCCAAATTTCTAAAAGCAACTTATATGACTTTTCACTATTTTAGAGCCTAAAAATTAAAACATGTTTTTCATAGGTAGTTTCTTGTCTACAATAAGAACCTGACACAACCAGAACACTTCAATTTTTTATTAGACTACATAGAAAAGGTTTATCTATTTTCACTAATACTGTAAAATTTGAAGTGTAACCTATAATTTTTCAGGAGATTAAAAGCTGCAAAATTGGTACACTGTCCTATAAATCCAGCTTCAGTTATAGTGCTAAAGAAAGTTTCTAAAAGCTTTTCTCACAAGTCAGCATGCATTAATATGTGTTAAAATGTGAGGAAAAGGTAAAAAATTATGCTCCAGCAGCATGAATTCCTTCATCCTAAGACACTAAGGCCAAAAAAGAGTAGAATATATCTCTCTTTCACCATGGATATTATACCCATTCTAGAAAACTGGTAGTTATATTTCTAAGTTTTCTTTAAAAAAATAGAACTGAATTCATATGGGGTTTATATCTGCAACTATCAGCTGTGACATATTAGTTTTGGGTTTTATGTTTCTTTTTATCATTGAATTTCAGAAAATCAGAGAGGATTTTGAATTAGAAGGGACCCATAAACATCATCGAAGTCCAGCTCCTGGTCCTGCACAGGAAAATCCCCAAGAATTATACCATGTACCTGAGAGCATTGTCCAAATGATTCTTGAAAGCAGACAGGCTGGTGCTGTGACCACTCCCTTGGGGAGCCTGTTCCAGTGCCCAAACACCCTCTGGGTGAAGAACCTTTTCCTAATATCCAACCTAAACCTGCTCTGACACAGCTTCAGGCCACCCCCACAGGTCCTGTCACTGTTGCCACAGAGAAGAGATCAGAGTCTGCTTCTCCATTTTCCCTCAGAAGGAAGTAGGAGACTGCAGCGGGGTCTCCCCTCAGTCTCCTCTTTTCCAGGCTGAACAGACCAAGTGACTTCAGCCACTCCTCATTCAGCTTCCTTTCAAGGCCCTTCACCATCTTTGTTTTCCTCCTTTGAACACTCTCTGATAGTTATATATATATTCTGGCACCCAAAACTGCCCCCAGCACTCGGAATGAGGCTGGCCCAGTGCAGAGTAGAGCAGGACAATCCCCTCCCTCGCCTGGCTGGTGATGCTGTGCCTGATGCTCCCCAGGACAGGACACTGCTGACTCACATTCAACTTTTCACTGACCAGGACCCCCAGGTCCCTTCCCAAGGCGCTGCTCTCCAGCATACTGTAATATGAACTGATACTAAACTAGAAAAGTAATAATAGCAGAAGATTGCAGGAGAGGTTGGAAATTTATAAACATAATCATAGCCTAGGATATTCAGGCATTGGAGGAAGACTCAGACACAGTAGTTGTAAATCTGTAGCATAGTGATTTGATATTCCCTTTATTACTTTAAAGAAGATATAAAGAAGGTCATTATTTCTATAAAGAAGATATGAAGCTGTGTTTATTTCCTCCAATTTTATATGTTGCTTTTTAAAAATCACTTATACTTTTTCTTTAATAAGATTAATATGAACTCCTACCAAATTCTTCTATTAACTGATTTTGGGGAATCTTTCCTTGGAACGATTAAATAATTCTTCAAGCTTAGTAAATAAGAGAGTATCCAAACATTGACGTAAAAGGCATTGACATATTATGGGGGGAAAAAGGATTTGTATGATTGGCTATGCACTGAGAAGTTCAAAAATATTTTCTTCTCATGAAAATTCTTTCATTATATTTTTGAAGCAATATGTGTTTTCGGAAGATACCTTTTTGCACGTTATGTTGATGCATAAATGTATAAATCCTCTACAAATAAAAGTTATCTTTCTGATGCAATGTCATCTGAAATTCTTTGAGATGACATAACAGCACTAGTTTGAGCCCATAGAAATAGCAAACAGCTTCCAGCAAGTGCAAAGCAGTAAGCTGATTATTATAATCATGTCTTAGGGTTTCAGGGGAAGCTATAGCCTGTGTTTTCTGATATGATGTCTTCTGAAACACTAGCTATTTAGACCGGCCCATCAACATAACATGTGAACAACTATGACTGTCCATCACATCACATTATTAACTATTGTGTTCTGTTAGTATTGTTCAATCACATCAAATTATCGTTGCATTACACCATGATGATATTAAGGCTTTTAACATACTCCTAAGAAAGAAAAGCTTTTAAATAATAAAACATAGCAAAGAAATGTTTCTTGAGCCTGCCATAAGAACCAGTATGGAAATATGTCCACATATTTTTTTTCTTTTTTTTTTTTCATTGGCTTTATTTTACATGTAAGCAGGATCTGAATTCTTTTGGGGTTAGAGTATTTTTTTAAAGAAATGGCAAATCCATAAATATTTCCTGTCGCCTCATAGATTGTGGGGGAATTATTGCAGCACACTGCAGCAGAACCAGTTCCCTCCCTCTGAAAAGGACGGGATAGCAGCAAACCATGCTATTCCTGCATGAATCAATGCGATGTGTTTTGAGAAAAGTCCATTGCAAAGATAAATACTAACGCATTAGGTGGGGGAAAAAATCTAATCAAAAAAATAAATAAATAAATAAACCAGCAGAAAAAAAGCACAATAGATACAACATTCATGGAATGAAGTATCCATGGAAATATACAGATATGGAGGGAAAAGATGCCCCTTCCAAAAAAAAATCCCAAACCAAACCAACAAAACAAACAAACAAACAACAACAAAAATAACACCCCAAACACTGCCAAGAACTAATCAAAGAAATTGATACAGAATCAACATTCATTAAGAATTGAGGTATCTCTTACTTTTCAACAATAATTTAAGGAAAAGTCTAAAATTTAAAAGAGAAATTTCTATACATATTTTATCATCTTACGTATATAATAGAGAATGGCATTTTCCTATAATGACAAAGTCTATGAAAAAATACAGTGCTCTGTTAAATTAGGAATTTTTTCTAGAGTATTTTTTTCAGAACTGTGACCAGCTCCAATAAATCCTCTGGCTTCTAGGAAAGTCTGTAAAATTTTTCATTGAAATTTTGTTCATGGATATGTTAAAGAGTTTTCAGTATCATTGAAATATTTTGCATTTTGAAGATGTTGACTTGTGGATTAGGCTTGGCAGAAGAATTAACACAAAATGCACAGAGAATTTAGATATAAGGAAAAGTTACATTTGATCAAGATTCAATGGAAAATTGGCCCAGACCTTATTTTCAATCATTTTGTCATTCTGTCTCCCACAAGTTCCACTTGCAGACAGATGAGAGAAATGAAGTGCATTCATCATGCAGATAATTCTTTCACTATTTTGCTGCTCACAAATGTGAAGAATTTAATTCAAAGCACTGCATCGTTCACAAAAACAAAAAAGAAACACTGTTTTCCATATTTGCCCTCAGTTATACCTTGCTCACAGAATCCCATGTTATTTTTAACAGAGGTTACGCTGATACTTAATTAACATTAAAAAACCAAAACAACAAACAAACAAACAAAACAAAACAAAAACAAAAACACAAAACCAAAAGCACCTTACTTCCCTTTGGTTAAACTGAAAGCTTCTGTTCTTTTCAGATTCACTTAAAAAGACATTTTAGATGA
This sequence comes from Rhabdornis inornatus, assembly GCA_013397075.1. Taxonomy (NCBI): domain Eukaryota; kingdom Metazoa; phylum Chordata; class Aves; order Passeriformes; family Rhabdornithidae; genus Rhabdornis; species Rhabdornis inornatus. The sequence goes on along the minus strand of VWZS01004669.1, from coordinate 244,274 downwards.
GTTTAATAATCACTTTCAGTCTTTGAAAGGAAACAAGTTCCTTTATAAGAAAGAAAATATTTTGTATGATATAATGGACTTAGAAAATTAGGTAATTACAAGTTTCTTATTCGTTATGAGTACCACTCTCAAGCCTGCTCTCAAGGGAACAGGGTAAACACCACCAGTAAATTTGTACACTTCATGGCTGATTTTTGCATCCCAATAACAGACCCATATTTTAGAAAATACCCACTAATTACATACAGCTGATCAATTTTTTTGAAAGTTTGTGGTTATTTTCTTCTTTCCTTTCATCAGTTTGGCCACATAGGAGTGGCCATGATTCATATTTTACCTAGAGAAAGCCAAAAGAACATAGAGTAGAAATACTGTCTAGAGAAAGCTAGTAAAGAATAGGATTATCTCACCCAACATCAAGTCTCCAAGTCCCATTCTGGAAAGGCAGTTACAGTGGGGTTCCAATGGACCTATCCTAGGACACAGCTGAACCCCTTGGCTGAGATGGTGGCACCTCTGAGAAAATGTTATTTGAGAAAAGGCAAAAATTCTGCCCCAGGAGGGAAAAGTGAGTGGAAAATTTAAACACAAACAAACAAAAAGAAACCAACAAACAACCTGAAAGAAATAGGTCTTCATTCATCAAGGTAAAAAGTGAAGTAAGGGAAGGAGGTGCTACTGTAGGCCATGGAGAGGACTGTATCAGCATGGATGTCCACACTGCAGACCATGGAGGTTCCCACACCAAAGCGGGTGGATACTTCCTAAAGGAAATGCGAACCACGCAGAAGACACCTGCTTGGGCAGGGAAAAAGCATTAGGAGGAAGGAGAGCTGGAGCTGAAATGTTATGAACCAACAACACTATTTCTCATCATCCCTGTGCTGCTCGGACTAAGGGTAGATAGAGAAGTCAGGAGTGAAGGATTAAAACTGAGCTGGAGGAAAAAGGGATGGGTTTGGGAAAAGTGTTTAAATTCTTTTCTTCATTTTCCACTATCCAATTCCATTTTATTTGGCCATAAATTGAATTTATTTTCCCGAAGTCAACTGTTTAGCCTATTACAGTAATTGGTAAGTGATCTCACTGTCTGTATCTTGATCCTTAGGATTCTCCATTTATTTTCTCTCTCTGTCCTGTTGTGGAGAGAGGGTGAGAAAGCAGCTGGGTGCCAGTATGGAGGCCAGTGAAGGTCAACCCACCACTGTGATTCAAAGAATTTGTTGATTGTAGCTTTTCATTAAAGAAGCTCTAAATATTGTTATCTCACGGAGAGATGGTTTTAGGTAAAAGTTGTATGTTTTAGTTGAAGAAAAATAAGTGTCATTCAAATACCTTTGCAGAGTTGATGGCGCAACAGACCAATTTTTTCCTAACTTACCTTTTTATTGATAATCTCATTTCTCAGTTCTATCTAGTTTTAATGTCTTTTATATAGACTATTGCTGTGATTTCTGGGGGAAATTGACGTTTCTTTTATTGTTTATTTTGTTTAGGTTTTGGTGTGTTTTGTTTATTTGTTTTCTCCTGGTACCGCTCTTCTTCACATGTAGACTTCTATAACCCTGTTTTCAAAGTGATCTTCCTGAAAATTGTATTAATTCCTCATTTAACCAATTTTCTGCAATATCTAATTACTAGAGCTGCTCTGGTTTAGTTTTGCTTTTTACTATTTGTGCTGGTTTTGGCAGGAGTAGGTAGATTTAATTTCTTTCACAGCAACTAGTATGAGGCTATGTTAGGGATTTGTGCTAAAAACAGTGTTAATAATGCAAAGGTGTTTTTGTTAGTGCTGAGCAGCACTTACAAGGCATTTTCTGTGTCTCATACTGCCTCACCAGTCAGGAGGCTGGGGGTGCCTAAGAAACTGGGAGGCAACACAACCTGACCCCCAGCTGACCAAAGGGATATTTCACACTACATGGCATCGTGCTCAGCATATAAAGCTAGGGAAAAAGAAGAAAAGGGAAGATCTTAGGAGTGATGGTGTTTGTCTTCCCAAGCAACCATTAGATGTTATGCACCCCTGCTTTTCTGGAGATAGCTAAACACCTGCCTGCCCACAGTGATAAAATAAAAGACAATTAGCTGGTAACTGTAGATAATTTTCACTGTGAGAAAAGGATGATCTGTCTTAAGTTGGTATCAGGTTTGAACTTCGAAGTGCTAGTCACAAGGCAGAGCCAGGCCACAGTCATAGTTAAAATAAATTTTATCTCTAAAACATACTTTGTAAAACCTTGGTAGAACTGAAACTATTTACCACAGAAATAGGCATGGAAGAATATATGTGTGAAGTTAAAACAATCTGAGAAGTTATGACCTGAGGAGTCATTGCTATACAGTAATGACCTTACTGTTCTGCAGGAAAAATTACAAATTCAGTCACAATTTTTACATTTCCAATACCATCTATATACCATTTATCAGTGAACAACTACACAGTCTACTGGTCCTGATTATTTTCTATTTTTTTGTTTGATTGTTGCTACTTTATTTTGAATGTTTTCACTGTAATTGCATATCTCTTACTTAAAGCACTTAAAAAGAACAAGCACTTAAAAAACCCCCAATCTATCAATATATGGATCCCTGGTGGTAGAAAGCATATTATTAAAGGTATGAGCAGATGTCAAGCTAAAGTGGAATGGTTAATCATGCTAATTGCTCATTTACCTAATTTCTACAAAAATATATGTAACATGAATTTCACTCATGACTCTGTGCACATTTCTGGCAGAAGTTCAGGTAGTCCTGAATTTCCATATTAAACTTATGAACCTATGCCAGACTCCCCTCCACTTTTATTTTTTTCTAACACAGAAAGAGCAAAAGGGTGATAAATTGACAGTGGTTTTCTTCGCCTTACTGTTATCCTAATTCCTCTCCTGTTGTTTCCAGCAGCCCTGCAATACTCTAAACACAGTCTTGAAGCGTAACTGTTGCTGAATGAATATGGATTTACACAAATAAACCTATACCAATTTTATATAAGGTTCTACTAGAAAAAATTGCAGTCATGAAATGCTAGGAATAACTAATGTTAATAAATATGAATAGAAGGACAGTTTACATATTTTTATGCTTCTTCTACAATTTTATTATATACACCTTTAACTATCCATGTGTTCCCTTAAATAGCCTTTAGATAGTCTAAAGATAGCCTTTATAAATGGTCTTGTTATTTTATAATAAAGATTGATTTTTAAATGAAATTTACTCTGAGATTTCTGTTGAGTTTTGTTGTTACTGTCTATAGTGCAGCATGTTGACCTTCGTAGAAATGAAGGAACAAGGATATGAATAAAAGAATCATAAATGAATCCTGGCATTGTGCATCACTGATGTGGAAAGTGGAAAAAATTGAATAGAATGTCTTCTCTCAACTTTTATTTCTTCTAGAGATGCCTGATGTGCTATAAAGTTTTGTGATTTACATGGAATCTCATTTTGATCAGTCATTAAGCTTATGTTCAGTAGTCCATAGCAGAAGGCCATGAGGTAGGAAGTACTCAATTTTGGATTGGTTGAATAAAGGTCCATGGTTTATTGGAAGTGAATTTTCTTCACATTAGAAAAACCCTGAGAATAAAATATTGTTATTTCTTTCACTTTATTAATAATAATAGCAAAAGACTAGTACTTCTGGTCTTGTCCTATTCATGGCTAGAAATTCTGCAATAACAGCCTTTCTATCAGTATTTTATAATTTCTGGATCTTGGTTGCAGATATGAGGTTTAACAGGAAATTAAAAGCAAAGAATTAAGAATCTCCAGACTGCCCCATGATACAGAATTAACTTAAACCTTGGTTCAATCTTAATTTGCCCTGTCTCTTTCTATTATATCCAGTATTTAAAAGAAACCTTGTTGCATCCTTTCAGTATTTAAATATTACAGTAGAGTCACTCGGGATTAATTTCTTTTATCTTGAGCTGCCTCAGCACAGTCATCTTGGTTCTCTCTTCAGTCAGTGGAAAAAGCTAGAAGCCAAGAAGATATTGAACTTATTCTGTGTTCTGGGTCACTCTCTAGTCTAACTTATGGTTGATCCAATTTAGATGAGCTGAATCTTGTATCATTGGTTGCTGTCATATACAGTTAATATATTTAACTGTATGTAACTCTGCAATCTCAGACTTTGAAAACTAATTGCTTAAATTCTTTCTTATGCATCTACATTCAAAAACATTTCTTGGATGTTCCGGATTCTAGAATCAATCCTGAGATTTTCTAGGGTTTTGAATAAAATTGTACTCTAGAACACGAATAGGTAACTATATCTGAAAATCTCACCTCTAAAATTCTGACTTGAAATCTCTTTCTATGATGTTGGTGTAAACACAACAGCTAAAGGTTGTGTGCTCATTGAGATGCACATACCCCATAAAAAGACAAGAGATACATCTTAAAATAAATAATTTTAAAAAAACCTTAAGGACATTCATTGCAAATGCTGAATGTTTGCATCATCAAACTTGAAGGAAAAAATTCTCAATGTAACAACATAGGAATAACAAATAGGGCAAGCTGACCTGCAAAGAAAACCCACTTCTATCACAGCAATTATTAAAATGACACCAGTGCTGCAAAAGAATTTGTCAGTCTTAGTAGCTGCCAAGCAACATACTTGTCCTGAAGTGAGTTAGGTACCCTTGGTCTTCTCTACTATGTTTCCTTTATCTCACTTTTTGCAATTGCATCACAGAGATGTTTCTGAAGATGACAAGGATTTGGGTTCTAAATGCTATACATAGTTTCTGGACATAAAAAAGGAAATTTCTGTAGGAAGAAGTTGGAAGCATCTTACACAATTTCTTATTGTGTAAACAGATAGATCATTAGTCTAAGCCAAGTATAACTGTATCTAATGAGGAGAGATAGGCTCTTTTAAAAGTTCTGGATAGGCATTTGAGATAAATGGGGTAACTATCTTGCTATTGACCATTAAGTCACTAGATCTTCCTGTTCACATTGGATTTTTTCTTTACATGCATTTAAAAGTACAATGTTTTATTAAGGTACTTATTTTCAAATATCATTATAAAATTACCACATAGAAATACACAGGAATATCTTTGGCAGTGGTGGTTAACATGTTGTTAAAAAAGAAGTTAGATCTTACTTACTAAGGCAGCATATATATGCAGTGAATACTGTTTTGTGGGAATCCTGACTCATGGGAGAGGAAGGCCCTTGATCAGTTCATGGATCTAGTTGGTTTGGTATAAAGGAAAAGTAGGTCTGATTTTTTCATGAGTATAATCCTGAATGCTGACTGTTCAAAATCGGGAACATCTAATTTAGTTTTCTTTCCATAAGAACTGTAAGACATGAAGCAACCTTCTGTACCTAAGTCTTGTCCCAGCACAGATTCAAGCTAGAGAAATAGTATCTGTCTATCTACATGTGGGATCTGGACAACCATCAGGATTCCCCTGAGGTCTTGAAAGTATATATTAAGATTTTGATATTTCAATGGCAAGTACTCCAATTTTACGAATTTGGCTATTTAAATTACCTAAGAGACATTGCAGTTAAAAGTGTTGGACATTAACTGCATATACACATCATTACTAAAAAAGAATCACATCCATTAAAAAGCAAAATGTCTTGGAAATATCTTTCTATTGTAACTTGGAATCCAAAGGCATTCTAATTCCTTGCTAATAGGTTCCATAAATAAGACTAGTACTTTATCATTTCAGGGTTAAAATTGCCTAGAAAAGGACACTATGCACACAAAATTAAAATGGCCTGATTGAATTCAAATATAATGCAAGAGAGAGCCCTGCTGGTCAAGCTTAATAAATACAATCCCTATTCTAGTAGCCTAAATAAATAATTTACCTTAAAATAAATAGGTGAACAGCACGCTCTGGAATATTTGCCTTCTATTTAAATGGTTCATTGAGAAATCCAAAAACATATTCGTGCAGTGTAGCTGCTTCATTATCCCATTGCCCCTGGTAGTGGTGCTGTGATGTAACATCCTCCTCAGTGGAATAAATGGACTATGAAAGCACAAGAAAGCAGAGAAGTCCCCTCACTCCCTGCTTCTGAGTGCTCTAAAAATGTGAGAATAAATATGAACTTTTAAGTTGCTAATCACTCTATATTGCATACCCAGGAAGTTTTGTTAAGAGAAGCGAGAATTATGCACCCAGAAGAAAAAATAGAAGGCTGAAAAGGAAATCCTTTGCTGCTTCGGATGGGCAACAAGGAATATAAAAATATTTATGCAGCATGACTAAACATCTAAAGTATAGCTTTCTGAAATATGCTTCTGTCATGTGTGGGTGGTAGTGGGGGTTGCAGGTGTTTCAGCAGATTTTACATGTACTTAAATCTGTTCTTCTGCAAAAAAGCAAGAAAAAAATCCAAGAACAGCTGGATTTGAATAAAGCTTTATTAAGCAGACCAGTATCAGCTTTAAATGAAAGTCAGCGTAAGCAGCATACAATGCATACAGGAAAGACTTAATTACTGGAAGAAAAGAAGAAAAAAAAATCTTGTCTCAATTTACTTTATAGTTTAGCAGGTATGTTAATCTCAGTCACCAGCTTATGAAATAATCACTACAAGAGAAAAAATTGAGGCTGGAGTAGAAGCAAAAAGATTTCATCGTGCCTGTGCATTTTTTAGATAAGATTTTTTTTAATCTTCCATTCAAAGCATCAATGATATCCCAGTGAAAAGCAGGTGCTGCACGAAATATTTTTTTATATGGAATATTGGTTTCCTAAACTAGTTCATTCAGTAGCTCAAACTAGGCCTCTAGTGTGTAAGAAATCCACAGTACCTCCATGTGGTTGGTGGGCTTGACACAGAACCTACAGCAGACCCACAGCTATCTGGAACACCAGGTGGAGGTCATATGAAATATGTTACAGCCTCCCAAGTTGCACTAAAAAATCTTTTATTGAGGTTTAAGATACTTGCACAAATGTGTCTAAGTTCTTGTTACAATTCAGGGGAGAGCTGAGGGAAGAATCAGTTACCTAAACATAAACAACACCGTGGAAGTTGCCTCAGGGAAACCTGTCTGGTCTGTGTCTGCCAGTTTGTTGGATGAGGATCTCCCTGGATCATATCTGTTTACCTTCTGTAGATATCCCAGACAGCCTGAAACACCTCAAATAACACTAGAAGTCTACACTTAGGCAAGAGTACCAAGCTCCCTCTCAGTCCTCACAGTAAAGACCACAGAGCAACCCAGCTCTTCAGGCAAGACACATTTGCATCAGGATTGGAGAACAGTCCTCAGAATCAACAACTGTATTGGCTGAATTGCCCCTAATAGCACTTTAGGAGAATTAGTAACCTTTTGCTGTTTGTTCATTAGGAAAAAAAATATTAAAAGTTCATACTGATTGTAGTTTTTCCCTGGGAAAATATAAGGCAAGAAGTGTACAAGGTAATTCATTCTTTGAAATGTCCATTCTGAGAAAAGATTAAATAAGCTGGGTAGAATAAAAATAAAAATATAAATTAAAATAATTTCACTTATGGTTTACAGATGCAGACCTCTGGTTGTTTTTAATGGAAGGAGTTGGGTCCTGCCAAGACTATACATCCACATTTTAGATATATATAACTTTGTGCATAAAATGAGGAATCTAGAGTGTGAATAAAGATGAATACATACTTGAAGGCAAAACAGGAAGGGTGGTCTGTACAGCCAGTCTATACATCTTGTATCATAAACCCAAATAACAAGTTTTGTGATGTTATGGCAAGAATTTAAATAGGAAATTAGCTGTGGTCCTAAACAGTATATACAGGAACTAAAAAATATCACTACCATTTACAAATACACTCACCAGAAGTATGTTTAACCACCTTCTGTATTTTAGCAAGCTATCATTGGATGCAATCCAGTTACTTCCTGCACAGATGCTGTGCAGGTACACAGTGAACCCATGACAACTGCTTTCCCATTGTTGTTGCTGACAGGCTGTGTATCCATAAATTCACAGGCAAAATGCTGGCATTTTCATCGCTTCTTTTCATCCTTCTTCGTTTCTGTATCTTTTGAAATAGTGTGACCCAAAAAAAGAGAAGAACAAATGAATTACGTATTTTTTATGTATAAAATGGCATAATGATGTTCTTACTAGCAATTCCCAATGTCCAGTTCCTTTTTGATTTTCATTACGCAATGAGCTAATGTTTTCACAAAAATATCCACAGTAGATTCAAGGTCTTTCTTTTCAGTTACAGTGGCCAGTTCTGAGCCCACTGCTACTTTATAAGAAACATAAATAAAGTAACAGGAAATTTAAAAGCTAGATCAGATCATGTCACTAATACAAAGCTTGTTTCTACATATGAATGAACACCTAGAGAAGACCCAACTGAAATTTCTCAGCTGTGTAAGCAAAAGTGAATTTACAATAAGCTAGATGGATGAGAAGTGTTATGTGAAATTTGAGTTATGGCAAAGTATACATGAGAAGTATCCATCCCTGCAACTACTTCAGGATGGAGAGCCTAATTGTCACTTAGAGCTATTCATCCTTTTGCTGTGCAGGCAGCAGAATACTGACAGCGATCAAAGTCCAGTGTACTGGTTTTCCTCACCCCGATATATTGCTATAGCTTAGTAGCAGAAACTTCCATCTCCTTCTGCCTTTTTGTCTACTTTTTCCTCACAGTCTCTTCCAACTGCTTCAAGCACTTCCAGCCACCACCAGCTGAGCATACCTTCTGGGCAGGAACAGCATGACTGCACACCAAATGAAAAGCATGGCCAGTGACCTACATGGCTGGCTGGCTGAGGGAGTACTTTGAGTTCACTCACCAGTAGATCCTTAAAGGTGGTGGGAAAAGGAATTTGTACAGGCAGGACAAGAAGGTGTTGCAGCTTGCCATATAACTTCAAGGTACAAATGAAGCGCGCTGTAATACCCAAGGTGGGGCTTATCCCTTACTCTATGGGATAGAGTAGATCAGTCCCACATCTACTTTGAATAAGTAAATCAGTGGTTAATGAGGTTTAATCAGATGTTAGGCAAATGCTTTGGGAAGTCCAGGGTTTACTCCAGTTCTCAACCCTCTAATGCTATTCTTTGATGATGTCAGTCCATTAAATTATTTTCTGTTTTCTTGTTTTGTGTTCTTTTCTTCACACTCCCAAATCATCAGTCACTTCCTAGAGAATCCTTCATCTTGTACAACACTGAATTCTTCTACACATTTTGAGCATACTCAGCATAGTCAGCCATCATATCACACTCCCCAGAGCATGCTGTGGCTTACAAAATTATAGTTGACCATATTAAAATAGATTCAGTGTTCCTTGTTGTGTTTTTTGACCAGATCAATCCTGATGCCACTTTTGTGATCTGAATGATAACATTTCCCACTGACAACAGTGCATCTACTATTTACCACATGCTCTTAAAACTTCTGGGAATCCCTACCTGCATCAGCACTGTCTTCAAACTAGATATGTGGAATAATTTTTTTTATGATGATGGTGATGAATCACTGGATCAGGTTTCCCACAGAGGTGGTAGATGCCCCATCCCTGGAAACGTTCAAGGTCAGGTTGGACAGGGTCCTGAGCAGCCTATTTTAGGTGCAAATGGCTCTGCTCACTGCAGGGTGGGGGGAGAACTACATGACTTTTAAAGGTCACTTCCAACTCATTCTATTATGGTACCAGAACACCTTGTGTTAGGGGAGAGTCCTCCATGGCCTAAGTGTTGTACCTGATCATCATGGCTTTGTACAAGATAAAATACCTCCTATTCATTTAGACATCTTACTGGAAGATCTCAAATGAAAAATTAATTCATTTCTGTCTACCTAGTGTAGCTCATTAATCAATATGTCAGGGCCATTTAGTTTAAATGGAAGTTCTGAAGAAGGTATGTTGTGCTAATTAAATAAGTTGCTCAAAGCTTCCCTCCAAGAATCATCTCATGTGATTTAGCGGGAAAATGGAAAAATGTAAAGGTATGTCTGTAAAGGTGCAAAAAGAAGTTTTAGATGGAAAAGGATGGAAGTTTTGTGAATTTTTTTATCTTCTAGTTTGACTAAATATAGTACCTTAATTAGTTTCAGGTTGCCCGAGTCTTTGGAGAATTTTTTTTCCTTTACATAGTCAACTGAAATCTACAGAAGCAAGAGGCTCAACAGTGTGACAAATTGTTTCTAGTTCATTTAAAATTTTGATAAAACATTCTCATTATTTTCCAGTTCCCATCAACTCACTGTTATATAGGCATCATTTTTTTAGAAAATTGAGGAAATCACTAAAAAAAACATAAGCTCAGTAAAGAAAGGGAAAATGCATATCTACTCTGAATCTTGAAGTCAGTCAGGTGTCTAGTGAACACTTCTGAGATAACATCCAATGTAATTTCACTGTTAGTGCACATGAAGTTGTTATTTCTTAATAATTGCATGTCCCTTGCTCTTTTTTTTAATTTTATTTCTTTCAGCAGAATTTTTTCTGCTTCAGGAATTTGTGTCTGAATTATCTGTAAAACTGTATGAAAACTTGCTTCTTAAATTTGTTATTTGCTTGTTCCTGTTCAGGCTTGATGTTTCTTTTCATCATACATGCCCATGCATTTTAGTGGGGCAGTCAAGTGTGCTGACACTGATGAATAATTTAAAACTCTAAAAAAATATACCTCTCCTGCATATTTCTGAAGCCTGCTTTTTGCAACACTGTACAGCATTCTCTTCTGAGTAGCAAAGTGTGTAGCAGAAATTTTGGCCCCATAAATCTGCTTTTTTGCCATAGTAGAGCCCCAGGCATTGTGGGGGCTCTGCCCTCTGCACACTGTCCTCCCACGTGGGGCTCCCAGGAGGAGACAAAGGAGGGTATGGGGGGAGAGATGCATTCCCAGGAGCCCATGGAAGGACCTGTCTGAGGGAGTCCACTCTCACCATGGGTGTACTGCTCCTCAAGGACCTGCAAGCACCACAGGTCAGCCGTGACTCAGATCCCTGCATGAGTAATTGAAATTGAAGATACACAGATTTCATGAAAACTTGCTGGAAAGCCTAAGTATTCTTCTAGACAAATATAGGTATCTGTCTACAATGAAACATCAGATTTTTTTATTTTAGCATTAGAAAGGAGATATAGGCAGTAGAGAACAGGAAAAAAGGCTTTCTTTTAAAAAGAAACTAACTAAACAGAGATTTAAGTTTTCTAGTTTAAATCCATTACTTCTGTACATGGTGCCTCTATGGCTTTCTTTTAGATCCCCTTTAGATACTGGAATGCTATTTGAAGGTCTCTGTAGTCTTCTCTTCTTCAGTCTGAACTACCCCAAGTCTCTCAGCCTGTCTTCTCAAGAGAGGTATTCAAGCCCTCTGACCATCCTCACAGTCCTCTTCTGGATGCATTTGAGTAGGTCCACATTCTTCTTGTGCTGGAAGCTCCAGATCTGGATGGAGAACTCCAAGAGGGGTCTCAGAGGAGCAGAGTAGGGGCAGAATCATCTCTCTCAACCTTCTGGCGATGCTGCTTTTGACTCAGCTCAGGATACAATTGTTTTTCCAGGCTGCAAGTGCACACCATTGGGCCATATACAGTTGTTCATTGACTGGTTCTCCCAAGTACTTCCGCTCAGCGTTTCTCTTGATCAGTTCATCCCCCATCCCATATTGAGAATGGGAGTTAACCCACTCCAGATGCACTTGGCCCCTGTTGAATTTCATAAGGCTGCCATGGACCCAATTCTTGAGATTCTCCAGGTCCCTCTTGAAGACATCACATTATCAACAGCACCATTCAACTTGTGTCATCTTGTGGTACACTCGAGCACACTCCTTCCATCCTGCTCTTAGTCTGGATATTCAAACAAAACCTTTGCCTTACAAGACCGTGATTCCACAGGCAATAATACTGGAGTTAAGTTCAGGAATGTGCACATAACCCTTTAAGATGACAGTGCTTTTGCATACCATGGACTTGCAATTTGATATCTGATAATTTTACATTGGCCAGCATAGCCCATTTTGCACTGCATAGTCATCCTTGTGTCATTACAAGTGTACACATAGGAACTTGCAACAAGGGTAGAACCTCTGTTTTTCATTTAAACAAATACATTCAGAAACAGTGATGAAAAGTACCTTAATAGCACCAAACTGATACCACATCTCACATTACTTTTGCCTTCCGCCTGACACACAGCTACAGAATGGGTTTGTGCCTAGCAGTGGTGGTATAACACAGCAGTAAATAAGCTTGTAACACATTTAGATCATATTTTATCACTTTAGGGAATTTGTTCATAAATTTTCAACTCTACTGTAGTACTACCAACACCATTAAATTGTGTAGATTATTCAGATTCTCTCAGCTGCTTACCTTTCATTTTCTTCAGAATCTTGAGCATCCACTGCATTCTAAGTCTGTATCTCAGCTACATTCAGCAAATTTTTCTTTACTGTCAGTGTGTTTAAATCAGCAGAGTCCAATAAACCTTCACAGCCACTAAAATTACTTTTTATCCAAATAAGCACAGGTGGTAATCAAGCTGTCTCTTATCTAATGAAACCTTGTTCAGAATATTGCCCTTTTAAATGGTAATAGCACTTCAGTTTTTGAAGTCATTGTACCGCTCTTGCTTTGGAACACTGTTTTTGATCTCTTTACAACCAATGTATCTAGCTTCCATCCAGTTGTCATTCAGAGAAGTGTTCTGTTTTTCTGGTCTTAAACTCAATGAGCCAAATTTTTCATGCTATAAGGTAATAACTCTAGAAACATTTGCAACAGACTGACTTTTGCTGAGCACACAGCGATGTAAAAAACACTTAATGTCATGTTTTATAGCTGGTGCCTTTATAACCTACACTTTTTTATAATATGCAACGTTTACTGTTGCACTTTTCTATTTCAATATCCAGCAAAGAAATTAACTGAAAATATTACAGACATACCATAGTTGATGAGACCAATAAAGCAGTGAACTGTGTAAGTAATGTCTGAGCTCTGAAAAGATAGTTTCAGCAGTAACTTTTGAAGGTTTTGTTTGCTTGTTTGCCTCTTTTAAATTGAAAAACCATTAGTATACCCAGACAGAACACCTATGTTGATCATAAATCAAATTTTTTTAAAACGTATTTTAGCACTAATGTTCTCCATGCAAAAACTTCACATAGGATTGTATATATCATGTAATCAGGCTTTTCTGACATTTCTGTGCTTCTGCTTCTATTCTGTTCTGCCCTTCTGCCTCATTCACAGAAGAGAAAAACTACTTTATAGCACATATCAAGACAGCTGCTTAAAGGAAATTTTCTTTCTAATATTAGATTTAAGACAGAAGTAATTGAAGATCATAAAAAAAGACCTATTCTGTCTCGTCTGTATTTTTCGTTTAATGAAAAATTTTCTTCAGTGCTCCCTTGCTTCCCATTTTTGGGGCAAACTTCCAGAAAAGGATCTGTAAGAGCATCCTTACTGACGTNTGATGGATGGGGAACAATCTGGAAAAATGGGAGGGGATTTGGGCTGATTGATAGGGAAAAGGCGGGGATTGGGGCAACCACAACTATAAACAATAGGGGGTTTTAACGTAGGAACAAACCATTTAACAAAGGGAAGACAGAAGTAAAATAACACACCCAACACCTTACATGTATCTTTCCTTTAAGAGTCCTCTGACACTAACCAAAAAATCTTTGCATAATCACATAAATGCCCACAGGTGATTGCATGACTATAATCCCCTTTGACTGTAATCTCCTTTCACATTAATACTTGCTTGAGTATATTCTTGTCTTACATTAAAAACTATGTGTGCAAACAAATTATCTGCTTGCAAAGAAATGATTGTCAAATTTTCTTTAATGTGATGATTACTCTTTTACTCTCTGTGGACATTATTATTGTTTCTCCATAACCAGACTCACTTGTGTCTTTTGTGATTATTGACATTTTAAACGTACATAATGAAAGTTTATTGGGTTTTTTGTTGTTTTTTTTTTTTTTTTGCTTTTTTTTTGTTTGTTTGTTTTTTGTTGTGGTGGTTTTTTTGGGGTTTTTTGTTTGTTTGTTTGTTTAGTTGATTTTATGTGGAAATTTGTATTGGAACATTTGATACCTTAAAAAAAATAAATAAATAAAAGCAGTGAGTTGTTAAATAAACACAGATGATCCAGAAATACTATCAGTAATATACTAGTTATTGCCATAGAAATATGTGTAGATAAGAGATCTTCTCTCTACATGTACCTGACAGTCTTACATTTTTAATTCAATAATCTTCTTTGCTGTTTTGATTACAGTATCACATGAACTGATATAATTCAATAGCTCTACTTGGAAGAGCTTTCTTTTATGAAAAGGTGGTGCAAGTGAAGTCACAGTGATGTTTCTAGATGACTAACATCTATAAACGTGTTCAGAATACAGTTTTATCTTATACAGGGAATCCAAGACTGAAAGGGAAATTTGGGTCCAGTCTCTCTCTGCACCATGAAGAAGTGGAGTTCTGCTCTCTGACTCAGAGTTGTTTCATAACTAGTGCTTCTTTAGAAGGAAACCTTAATCTGTCTGTAGTTTCAAGTCTCTGATTTGAATTTTTCACAGTTTATTGATTCTTATTGTTTTCCCCTTTCATTAATCAAAGAGCATTAATCAAAGGCTTACTGACTCCAACATATCAGAATTGCACTTTCCCTAAAGCTTTTAATTAAGTTTGCCAAAACTTCCCAGCTCTTAATACTTCACATCTAGCTGTCTCTAATATTAATTTTTCATAATTCTATAGATTCTGGAGGACTTTCTTTTAAATAAGTATAGAGACATCCATGTTTAAAACCATGCTTCCTTCAGACAACAAGAGTGGCCAGAGGATATACATAACTAGGCAATTACTAGGTTTTAGCTAATCTTAAATAAAATTTGTTCAGGTAACTGGTTTACTTAAAATGTTAATAATTGTGTATCACTTTTAATGACATTACACAAGGCAGAAAAATGACACTTCTTGTATTTACTGGCTTCCTTAAAATTGAGTAAAATAAATGCTTTTCTAAAAAAAATCCTTAATTAAATGAAGCTTTGATTACTTATCTATCTGTCCGTCTGTTTATCGTCTGTATATCAATATTTTTTTTAATGATTGATCAATTTCTATAACATTTGAGAAGAGTGAAACTCTGAAAGGCTATTTATTTTGTGTTTCATCAGCCAGGTGGCTGGAAAGGAAAGCCTGGCCTGTATATTTGCAGTCTGAGAAAGGCTTAAGCTCATCCATTTTCTGTTCTGTTTGGCCTGTTAGCAGCCAAAAAAAAACAAATGGATCAACATGTACCCCTTCTTATGTAACAGGAAATTAATGAGTGAATGAGTGAGGTTGAGTCATCCTGGGAAGCATGTGTGAGGTCAGAGAAAAAAAATGTAGGGAAGTGTAGGAAGTACTTCAAGGAGAAATACAGATACAGGACGTCTGTCAGGGGATCTGAATTTGTTCTATCATTGAAGCATAGTTCAGCAAGCTATGGCATATCAAGCTGCACCTTTTTCACTGCTCAGTAAACAATTTCATCCCTCTTGTTAGAAATAAATGTTAGGGAAACTGGCTATCCTATTGCTTGTCTGATTTGCCAGTCTACAGATGACCTCTGCCAAAGTACCACTGTGTGCCTTGTTCCATACTGTATTTATATTGATTTCCACTCACGGTACCCCTGCTCATTTTTTAGTTCTCTATAAAGCCTATGTTCCTTTCTTAACTTTCCAGACAAGGGTAACTGAAGGCATACCTTCCTATGGAATAAAGAATAACAGAATTACACTGTATCCTGGAAAATAAGAGATATTTTGATTGTGCTTTTTTCTTTCTTGATTATAATCTCTAAGTACACTCACTCATTTACTCTTTGTTTATATGACACTAAATAAGTAGAGGCACCATATTTTTAAGTGACAACAACAGCCAGCTCAAGTTAAAAGAGAGTGACTATGAAAGCACTGCTATATGTTACATACAAAATTCTGTAAAATATAATAATTAAAACAATTAATTTTGAAAATATGTGCCCATTGGCACTCTCTCATTACCCATTTATTACATTAGACCCTTTGTGAGTGGTATTGCTTAACCAACAAGAGAATCATGGTACAGGATTATGAGCTTCACTATATCCCCATTGGGGCATGCATGTTAAAGAAGGGAGCAATTTAAAGAAAAGGGGAATTTATCTAATGAGATAGCAGAAAGTTAACAAGCTGTAGCTAAAACATAAATTTCTGTTTCTGCATTAATATAGAGGCTTCACTACTTCACATGTTATATTACTACTAATTCCCGTACTTCAGTGAATTAATGTTTTTGTGGCTTTTGGTCTTCTCACTGTAATGAATTTTTTTTTTTTTTTTTGTTATTTTTCCTTATAGACAACACTGCTACAGGAGTATAGCACTGAGTAAGAGGCTCCAGTAAATAGGTCACAGCAATTATCTCACAACTTTCCTTTCAATCTCCTATGACTTTAGGACATTAGGTGTAGACATGGTGATGAAAATATCTTTGTCCAGCTCAGCAACATGCTGTGAGAGGCAGTTTGTAGAATAAGATCCTGAAAAAGACAGCAGCATGAGAAAGGGTAAAAGTATAACATGAGGGACAGAAAGAAAATGTCTTTGAAAAGGGTAAGACCTGTTTCTCTTTGTACTTGCTACTCCAAATCGAGAAAAANTTTTCCAATACATTTTCTGAGAAAAGCCTCCTGGTATGATTGGAATAATCTGAGAATATACCTAAAACTTCCTTATCTCAGTACGAACTGCCTCGTGTCTCACTATAAAAGAGTATAAATTTTAAAAATGTGACCTTCTGCAATTTTTTTTACTATTTTTTACCTGTTTTGGATGCTAGCTCAAGTAGCCATTAGACCTATTTTTGCCGAGCAGAGAGCAAATGTAGCTGCAACAAATAAACATGGAATGACTCTGCCATTAAATCTGTTGTAATTTGCAAGTTGAATTCTAAGATCTTATCTGACCCACTTGGGTTTTTGTTTTGTTTTGTTTTTGACTATTCAAAAATGGGTTTTTATTCAAAGTTATGACAGCCACATAAAAGACAAATTGCGTGGTGTCTTTGGGAAGAACTGTGGACTTTGGCGCTTGAAATTTAAGTCTGCTAGCTGATAATTGCATACTAAAGTGCTGACTGAAAGTTTGAGATTGGCTTGATTGATTGATCTATTGATTGATTTAAAAAAAAACAGACAGGAAAATATAGACAAGCAGGACAAGACTCATGCAGATTTAAACCCAGCTGTACAGGCAGTGTGAACAATCTAGACTCAAAATTAACTGTGTGATGAGATGAATGAAGTCTAATGCCTTATCTAATAATGACTGTTCATACTTATACATGTTCTTTACACTGGATATCAGTGTGCAAAGCAAAGGTTTTAGATGATAATATCCTTCTGGAACATACAATGAAAAATAGACATCTTTAGGTCATTATTCTTGTTTGTTTGTTTACCTGTTGCCCATAAGCTGAAACTGCTTTACATCTGCCTGTTTATTAAAGGAAAACTCATGCTGCAAGTAAAGAAGCAGAGAAGCAATGGGTATTAAATTCCTATTGCATTGGAGCACTATTTACCTATGCATCAGTTATTCCTGTCTGGTGTCAAACCCCAAAAACTTTAAAGACATTACAAACATAAAAAAAGCAAAATGTCAATTTCATATCTTTAAACATTTGATGCTGATTAATACCCTATCAAGGATCTACAAGGATCTACAGACTGGGTTTTTAGGTATTTTGCCCCCTTTGGGCTAAATAACACCCCACCAAGAACAAAAGTGCCTTTGAAATCCTAAGTTTAAAGACAAGGCATAAATGTGTTAGATATTTTAAGGCACAATAATGAGCAAGAAGAGAAAAAAAAAAGTAGTACATTTCTCCCCATCTGGTGCATCAGATTAGTAACACTCTGAAGAAATGTAGATGAAAACTTGGAATGAAGTGATAGTATCTTCTGTAAGTCTTTCAATAGTGGAAGGTGAACACGAACATAAAACCAGGAATATTGCAGACAACCAATTATAGACAAGAAGGATAGAGTCCCATATTAGAGGTGTAAATATTTTTATGCTATGTGATGTTATGTCATATTCTGAATTGATATCCTTCATTTTCACAAATAAAATGAGGATGATTATTACACTTCTTGGTAATTTTCTCTAGAATGAGGATAAAGCTACCTAGGAAAGGGTTTATTACTCACTGTGCCATTTCAGCAGAATGTTGGCCAAAGATCATTAAAACCTCCTCATTTAACCTCTTCTGTGAGATATCTTGGATGGCTAAGAGCTATGCTTCTGTGTCTCAAGTCTGACTCAAAGTGATATCTTTTTTTCTTTTCCATAATAGATTATCTGTCAGGAAGCAAAAGACTTTTATTCAAGATGCACCTCAGAAGCAAAGGGCATAAACCAGCATCTAACACACTCAAAGAAAACAACTATAAGCAGAGAAGGCATTTGGATAGCATCTTTTCTTCATTAAAAGCTGGGACATTGTTTAGCAGAGAGGGGAGAAGAGGCTCAAGGGAGACCTTATCACTCTCTGCAACTACCTGAAAAGAGGTTGTAGCCAGGTGGGGTTTGGCCTCTTTTCCCAGGCAGCCAATGACAGGACAAGAGAACATAGCCTCAAGCTGCACCAGGGAAGGTCCAGGTGGAATATCAAAAGGGATTTCTTCACTGAAATTATTTTCAGACAATGGAACAAACATCACAGAGAGGTGGTAGAGTCACTGGCCCTGGAGTGTTCGAGAGATGACTGGATGTGGCACTTAGTGCTGTGATGTAGTTGACAAATACGATGAATCAAAGGTTGGACTAGATGATCTTGGAAATCTTTTCCAACCTTAGTGAGCCATGATCATTCTGTGATTCTAGCTTGGCAGGCTCCTAGGTTAGGAAGACCTATATCTCATCAGGAAAAAGAAGCATTACTCAATTTCTACTAACAATTGCACTTTCAGGAAAATGGCTCTAGATATATTCTGCCTTCTGGAAAAACATGCATTTTATCACTATGAATGTTCATTTATTTATTTGTTTCTTTGTTTATTTATTTATTTATTTTATACATGTAGCTTAGAACACAGAAAAAGTATTGTTCTAAGCCTCTAAAATTCCAATATTTTAACAGTATATGATCTAATGAGTGTCTGACAAAAGCCTTAGACCATTTCAGAGTTTTTCATTATATCTAAGACACTTAAGCTTTAGGACTGTTGTTCTAGTGCAAGTTCAGTAAAATTCTCTAGAAGGAGACAAGAGAAAAACCATGTAGTAACTTGTTTGTGGGTTTTGCTGTTGGTGAGTGGTAGCTAAGAGATATTATTCTGCTTTTATTTATCAGATATTGTAGTACTGACAGTCACACTTCTGTTGCTTTGATCAATTACACCCAAACCAGGATTTCTTAGACTTTAAAAGACATAAACCCTTACCTCTTTAAAGATTAATATTATTTTCATTATCAAGTTCAGTTTTGCCTTTGGCATGATGTGATTTGATTAGTCAGCACTTAGTGTGTGATTTGAATTAATGATTAACACTATATAAAATTTGTTGAATGTGTTAACTTTTCAATTGTAATTTGAATTAATGAAAATTAACAGTCCTATTTGCTATAAATCAAAATTACCAGACAGAAAAATAACCATCTGACTTTTTTTTTTTTT
>VWZS01004669.1:141289-224539 GCA_013397075.1 Rhabdornis inornatus | reverse complement strand
TTTTTTTTTTGAGGGGTTAACTATATTTTTATGGAAAACTGTTCCACAATAGAAGCATAACTGCATTATGTGATAAGAAAGATTGTAAAATTGCATAGCAGTGACTTATAACAGTTTTAAAAATTGCTTGTCCTTACCAAAGTCAAACCCATAATGTAATATACAGGATGCAATAAGAAATAATATGATTTGCCTTAAACCATTTTTATACCTTTAATTTAAAGTAATGTGTGTTATAGTCTTAATAAAATAGTGAAAGAAGTCTCTTAAAAACAATAAAACATAACCCTGTATGTGCAAAAAGAAAACACTGATCAGCATAAGGCTTGCAGAATTAAAAAACAAAAACAAGCAAAAAAACAAAAGACAAAATCCCACAACAACAAATTACTTAAGATATTTTAAGTACAGAAACTATTAATGTCAGTAAACTGAGGTACTTGTAAGATTTTAATTTCCAGTTGTTCAAAATTATTGCTTGTATAATTTCTACTTGTTTTTCTGCGTGTTTCATATTTGTCACAATAAGCAAACACTGAAAATTTGGCCTCATCTTCACGGTATGTCAAGCAAGGACATTACCTTATAGACATGTCATAATGATGAATTAATTAAAATTTGAGAAGTGCTCATATTATGCTAATGAACTCTGCTGCCAAAGCTAAAAATAAATAATTTCAGAAATAGACATTTAAAAACCTTTAGGATGGCAATTATTTAATTATAGGTCACCTTTAAAGAAATGAATGATAACTCAAGTGACTACAAGTATTTCTCCAGTTATGCAACTTCGAAACTGCAGCTAAAAACAGCAAAGTGTAGAGCTTCAGGTGACATAGATCAAGGCAGTTCCATGGAGTTAAGTGACAACTGTTTGTGATAATTACGCGTTAAGTTTTAATTGTTTAGTTGCTGTAACTGTGTTTGATTTTGAGATGTCACTCAGCTTTCTGTTAAGTTTATCATTGAAAATATCATGAAGGTGTCATGGACTAAACTGTTAATATGTTGTTACACATAAAAGCCCTGACAATAGCTTCAGAAAGGTCCTAGTGGGGTTGAAAGTGTAAGATTCATTAAATAAAATAGGTATAATGCTCAGATATTATGTAATCCAGATTTAATGGATTATTGATGATGTTTTACACTGTTAATTTCTATTTGCTGCAAAAGGGACCAAAATGAAGCCCCACAGTGTCTTTAACTAAAAGTATTTAGGTCAGACTGAAAGAAAAAACTTGGTTATATTTAACTGCTTCAATCCAGCTTTTGTGATTGTGAAGACACCTGGTACTGTCCACCTAAATTCAGTAGGTTCTTCTCTTTTTGATCTAAATTTTTTCTCCAGAGCTTTTATAGCAGTAGATATAACTTCCCCTATCAGAGCAGCCAGATTATTTACTCTTGAAACTAGACCCACTGGTATTAGAAAATAGGCTGACAAGATCCTAATGTCCTGAGGGACATGGCTGACAAGCAATGCTCTGAAACCACTCTGCTTTTGCAGACTTCACTGAGATGCCAAAAGCAAACCAAGAAAAAGACAAGAGTTTAAGCCTCTTTTAAGAAAAGAGTCTCATTTAAGAAACCAGAGGTAGAGATTCTCTCTTTTTATATAATATCCTACCAAACAGCTTAGGTAGATTTAGGCACACCTTAGCCCAGCATGATTCAGACATGTTTTCAGTGCTTAAGCACTTGGCCCAGCCTTCTGACCTGGTCAGAAGCTAAAAGTGTTGCAGGTGTTCTCTTCTAGTGAAATTGAGCTGCTGTGTAGCAGTAAATAGAAGACATGGCCAAAAGACAAACCCTCATATATGGTGCCTACATTTTCACACTTGTGCTGTTTCTTGCACAACATTTGACTATGAGTTTTAAATGCAATTTAATTTTACGTTTTTGTATCGCAGCAGTATTTTCCTCTAATACTGAGCTATAAAAACCGGAGATATCACAAGGAACAACACGGATAAAAATTTTATATCACAGGTTAAAGCTCGGACAACTGAGCCTTTTATGCAATTCCAAGCAAACCAACACATTTCTACACAATGGAAATATAGCATTTGTTTGTAGTGTAAATAGGACCAAAATAAAGTGTATTGGAATTCTTGAAGTTGCTAGAAGATTCATTATATATATCTAAATTATTTGAACTGATAGTAAATTTAAGAATTCCATACTAGAGACAAAATAGGA
Organism: Rhabdornis inornatus; assembly: GCA_013397075.1. Taxonomy (NCBI): domain Eukaryota; kingdom Metazoa; phylum Chordata; class Aves; order Passeriformes; family Rhabdornithidae; genus Rhabdornis; species Rhabdornis inornatus. The sequence continues at coordinate 222,340 of VWZS01004669.1, read as the reverse complement.
TTTATGTTTCACACTTTTCAGCTGCTAAGCTCTGGATAGTACTACAATAGATTCCTGGCCTTCCAGTATCAAAAGAAAACTGGGTTAAACTGTCTGTGATAGAAATTAATAGTCCCTGAGACTCATTAGGGAACATCTGTTAAAGAAATGTACTGAACTCAAAGCTTTTACTACAGTTTTTAGAATGCATGTCAAAGAACAGACATAGGATATTTTGGGTGAGGAATTTTGCCTGTTGATATCCTGTCTTTTGGGGGTGATCGTATTTTCTTGGGGTCACCAAGTAAACAGTGTAGAACTGACAATGTACGTATTTCTCAATAAGGGGTGTTTTATTTTCAATAATTTCTAAAAAAAAAGTCTAAACATTAAACAGTTAATTAAGGTTTTTCCACCTAGCTTCTCTCAACCACACTACCCATATAGTTCATACAGCATCATAAAAATGAGATCCCAGGAACATCAATATTATTAAATGTTTCCACTATTATAGGAACGGGCTCAAGCCTGTTTGCTGTGTCTTGGTGATTTTTATTTTGATTTGTATTTTTTCCCCATTGGCATCTCTTTTCAGCAGTCCAAAATGGCTAAAGAATCTCCAACATCTAAATTTATTTGTATTATCTACCATCATAAATATTAACATATCTGTTCCTAGCTAGAGACTGCTGTAAGATGTGAAAATTTAACATCAAATTCTCATTAGCAACTATAAAGACAAGTATATTAGCTTTGTGACAATTCTTTATCAGCGAATTTAGCCCAGCATTTTAATTGTTAGAAACCATGGATTATGGATCAGATTTCAATACTGACCCCAGTATTTGTTTTACCTTGATGTGAAAAAGATTTGCTAAATGTACAATCACTACTTCTTTATTTTCTTTTTCTGAGTAAACCTACCAACCTCTGCTGAGAAAACACATTATATTCTTTTTTCTCATCCCAATCAATGGTGTTGTATACTGCTGAAAGATATGTCTCCTGCTTTCTTGATGTCAGCAGTGCCATACTATACAATAGTTGTCTTCTACCACATCTCATGCAAGCCTCATGTGCATCTGTAAAACATCCCCTTTAATCTTTTCTTCTCACACTGTTTTGACCCAGAGGATACAGATTTTCAGTTGACTGTAAAATTTCAGGTTCAAAGACACTTTTATGTAATGATTAGTTTTATGCAAAATACATAGAACTGCATCACTGCTGAATACCAAGGTTTGTACTTATCACTAGTAGAATTTCAATAAAACTCTATCTGGTGTACTTTTTAATTTAAAAATCTAAAATTAAATCTACAGTCTAAACTAAACTAATTAAAACTAAAATCTAAAACAGGTCTCACCGAAAAACATCTTGATGTGGACAATAATGTTAAGGTTCAGTATGCAGTAGTTCTCTATTCCTTGAAAACTAATTTCAGGGTAGGCATTATTGACTTCCCTATAATAGCAGGTAAAACACGTTAATTTTAACTGAATTTTCTCAGAGTTTTCTATTTCTATAAATGTTGAACTAAAAATGACACTTTTTTTGTGAACCTAGACTCTTGAGAACTAACTTCAGAGATAAAAAATAATTTTGATAAAGTTTGTGATAAAATGAAGGTCTGGTTTCATACAAGTTTGAGAATACTTGTTTTACAAACAGATCAGTAGTTTCGTCAGGAAGGAAGGCAGGAAGTCAGGAAGGTGGGAAGAAAGGCAGGCAGGCAGGCAGGCAGGCAGGCAGGCAGGCAGGCAGGCAGGCAGGCAGAAAGAAAGAAAGAAAGAAAGAAAGAAAGAAAGAAAGAAAGAAAGAAAGAAAGAAAGAAAGAAAGAAAGAAAGAAAGAAAGAAAACCAAGAAAATGAAAGAAAGTAAAAAAAAAATTTAAAAAAAGGAAATTCCAAAGACCTTTATTTGACTTACCTGCTAGAAAAAAGCTGAGACTGACCCTGTCAGCATTCATAACTATGTGGGATTACCCAGATGTGTAACTTTTCTGTTGCAAGCTGACTCAGCTTTAAATGGAAACTGAAATGGGTTTTGAGGATCACAATAATGGCATTGGAGTCTGAGGTGTTAACCTAATGCCCGATATTGCATTCTTTAGAGCAAAGAAATAAAGAGGGATATGTATCTTCTCTACTCTAACCATGTTATATTCTTTAATCTGTATGTAAAGAGAGTAGTATGTAATTATTTGTGTAGGCTATTTTGTTATGATAATAAAAATGTAATTAAAAAAGGAGTAAAAGTAATATGTCATTGTAACCATTAAATACATGATAATATAATTCGTTTCTTTATATGTCATAAGGAAAAGTATGACTTTACTTAGAATATATTAAACTTTATTTATTCTTCTAACTCCAAAAAGAGCAAAATCTTTAAATAAACTGCAGATCTCAAAATGACCCTCACTTCAAATGCCAGTTACAACTAATTCTCCTGTTTCTTATGTATCATCTATGACTAATGCATTTGCCATTAATGCATATTTTTATTCTGAATATCAGATTAAGTAAATTTTTTGATCCTGGAACTTGAAGAAAAAAGTCTTAGTGATTATGATGGAAATGCAAGGAAATTTTTTTCCACTTTTGCCAGAAAAGAATCCTATGAAAATGGCTTAACTCTTCTTTTTTGAATTTAGAAAAAAATCTGAATTTTTCATAACAATAGTTCAATACACAAATAAAAACTCAATTACTTGCCTTTTTTCAGCCTTGCTGGGACAACAATCCCAGTCATTCTGCTTTCTGGAAATAATATATCCTCCCTCATACTCATATATTTGTAGTATTGAAATGAAATAAGATGAAAATATTTGGAAAGAAAAGACAGTATATAGAACACAATAGACAGAGACCTGAAGGGAGATGGAAAACTATAGGACAGGGTAGACTCTTTGAGGGAAAATACTCTTGTAAACTGGACTCATCTCCCCAGTTATATTCCCCAAAACCCTTTCAGTGTCTCAGTCCTTCTCAACCCCTAGAGCCTAAATACTATTTTGATGATAAATTTGTTTGATGTTCCAAACACTATAACAAAATGAAACAGTGCAACTCTATTTTGTCTATGTTCCTTAGAAGTCTTGAATTCATTCTGCTTTCTATATTCACATACAATCTACTTTCATATTCAACAGTGTTTCATATGTGCCTCATAAAACCTCTCTCTAGCACATCAAATTTCAGTGAAGATGCGAACAGACTTATGGAAATAAAATAAATAAATTGGACAGGAAGCTGTCAGTATTTTCACTCAATATTTTTACTTGGTGTATTCTCTTGTTTTACTTTTTTTCAGAAATGTTAAAAATTTCATATCTCAAACATGTGTGGGTAATTTTTTTAAGAACTTCCTGATTTTATACTGACTGAAATCCATTGTGTATAAATGATCAATTTTGTGCCAAAACAACAGAGTCCTACAGTGCATTCTGGCTCTCACTGTACTGTATATGCATTTTATGGGCAAAAGCAAAGTTACTATGTACTTTTACCTCGATTCAGAATGTTCTTTAGTGTCTTGGTCTGTGTGATTTTGTATTTTCCCTGAAGAACTTGGACACGGAGACTAGATATAAAAATACTGAAGGATCTCATCTCCTTTAGAACTGAATCATCAAAACAAATAAACACAAACCCCCAGGATGATAAGAAATCTTTCCCGGCTTGATAGAATTAAACGATCCTTTCAAAATCTTCTCATTTTCATTTTTATCCCACAATGTCTGATTTCCCTACAGTTATAGGGAAAATTGGAATAAAGTGTTAATAAGATCTTTAGGAAAGGCCCTAAAACAACCCTTCATGTCTAATTAATTATATTCTCTATTAAAATCTGTAGTGGATTTGTGCAACCTGAACAGAGAAATTGCAAAATTTAGGAATAAGCATATCTGCCTAAAAGAATTTGAGCTAAGGAAGTTCTTACTCCCTTGAACACCTGACAGTGCTGTGCGATTGTTTCTTAATTAGTAGTTCAGCCTTGATAGTGAAGATGCATAAGAAATTATATCGAAATTAAAAAGCTACTATTTATTCTGACTACATGTTAGTCATTGAAGTTTTCATTTTAAGTCTGTCTAGCCTAGTGGTTTTTGCAACAATTTTGTTGAAATAAACATTGCTGGAAAAAGATAATAATTGAAGCATGAAATAGCTGAAAGAAATTGGTGACTAATGTTGCAAGGTCTCTCAAATTAAGAGAAGCTAAGCAATATGTGGCACTGGAGATGGGCCTCTAAAGTGGGAGAAAATTCATGTCCCAGTATGCATGAATGCTAGCCCCGTCTTTCCATCCCTGCTGGAAAATCATCCTCCTTGCAGGAATGTTTGCAAATGAATTCACTCTGTCTTTGAAAATATACCCTTTACCAGACCATGAATGCTGAGCAAATTATTTGGTTGCTGGAATAAAAAATGTCTCAAACATAGCTGAAGACTCCACAAAGGTGTTGTTAAAATGAAGACAAAAAAAAAAAAAATAAAAAATAGCCGTTTGTAAAAATATAAACCCTAAAATTACAGAAGTCCTCTAAAAATCTAGCGTTTTAAATTCCTCCTACAGTCATGTTGTCTCAAATAAATCAGAGAAGCAGAGGTGTTGAAGCCATTTCAAGATTTAAATTGAGACTTTTCAGCCAATATCTATATGCCACAAATATAGTCAAAGTTTCATATTATGCTTTCATACTCCTTTGGTTGAGAAGAAAGTCCACTGTCTTTCTGATAATTTTCGTAGAATTTTTAAGCCCTTCCTAGCATGAATATCTTTCTCATAATTTTTATCTCATAAGAATTTGTTCACACATAACAAATTATTTTTAAGTTCAAGTACAATATCTGCACCTTATGTTGTTTTCCAGATTTATAGATGTTAGACATTGCTAACTAATAGCACTACATGTTATGGAAAATAGGTAAATTAGCCCTTAAAGATGGTCAAACTTAAAAGTGCTTATGACTTTAAAGTTTCATATTACAGCCACATATTTCAAGTTGAAACAAATTTGTAACAGTCTGAACACTCAGGAATCTATTTTATTTAGTAACTTAACTCTATTTAATTGCTATTCTACCATATTACCTCAAAAAAATTATACAAGATTTCCTCTGGTAAAAGAGAGGTATTTAATGCACTTAGGGTATATTTTCAGCTTGATTAACACATCTCATAATCCTTAAAACAAATTAGTCTAGAGTACCTAAATTTCTGCCTCTGGATATTCCCCATAAACCTTCAATTGCTTTACAGCTGGGGCAAGGTTGTTAACAAGCTTTTATGTTTGAAGTGTAAATTAAGCAGAATTTCAGAGTCAATGTCCAAAGTAGTGTCAATGTTCTGCCTACTGCAAATGCTGAAGTACTTGACAAACCCATGTTTTTCACAGAAACATTAAGTCATGCACCTGGAGTTTGATTTTGTACAAGGCTACATATACTGAAATGTTGGGTGACCTCTGAAAGTGGTCTGCTACCTTATTTTTGAAATTATTTGGGCATTAAAAAAACCTACTGCAATCCAAATTTAAGCTTCCTGCTCCTGAGGTTATTTATACATTTAATCATAGGATCATAAAAACAGGGCAGGATAGGATTACAGAGGTCAGCAATTTTCTGTCAGGATCAACTCTAAGAAAACCATTCTTGACAGGTATTTTCTGAAGATGTATTTAAAAACCTCAAGTTATGTAAATTCATCAGCTGTGTAGGCAATGTAGAATTTGGAAATAATTCCAATTTCTGCCAATGTACTAGAAATAGTGCCAGTGTATTTGAGCTTATTATTCTCAGTTGATCTGCTCTGAGTTTCTGCAGTCTCTTCTGGAATGCAGTTCTTTTAGGAGGAGAGAAAACCAGCCCTCTCCCTTATGAGATTCAGAAGTAATTTCCCTACAGAAACCTCTCTAGTGTACACTGATCATGCCAAGTCATCATCTTCCAGGCCATCATTGTTTGCTGCCACTTCAGGAACAAATGTTGTACATATGAGACAACCAAAATAATGTAATTGTGTTGGCCACATTATGAAGAATGTAGCCTTAAAAGAACAATACTTTTAGTATTGCAAAATGTTTCAGCTAAAAGAAGGCCCAGAGGGCAAAGAGAGCAGAATATATGTTACAAAATGTTTTGAGCTACTCCAAACTGAGTCTAAGGAGAAGGGATGAAGTAAACTATGTGATTATTCCTATCTATCTAAAAGGACATGGAAGGATAGCTTCCCGCTGGGGGATTTCTTTGCCTCTTTAATCATTACACAGAATTAAACTCTCCCTTCCCACTTGGTGAAATCTTTCATACTCATGCCATGAGCAGGAACAAACAAGGACAATGCACATCATGCACCTGATGGATCAATCTCTGAACAAATTGGTACAAATAAGTTAGTGGTACTGAGATGATACACTAAGTGTGTCATGGACAATACCAAATACAGATAGATATCAATACCTGGGTGTCTGTGGGTCTTCTAGAAGGGAAACAGGGACTTCTCCCTGAAGCATGTTATTAGAACAGTAACGTGTAACAACTGTAATTTAATACTCATTATTCTGTCAAGGTTTTTTTCTTATTTTTAAATTCAAACCCAGTATTATGACAGCTAGTTTATTATCATCTCCAATGGCTGAAAAATTAGAATGTATATTAAAACTGTTAACTTTTTTCTTTTCACTTTGGTCACATTTTCCTTAAACTCTATTAGAACAACTTTATCCAACTGTAAGTCCTGATAAGAGTTGGGCTACAAACGTTTCAGCTTAAAGCTTAAAGAGAGAGGCATCACTGAAGTGTAGACTGAAGAAAATTAGGTCCCCTGAGTCTTTGTCTCTTGATTATCCACACTGCTTAATTTTTAATTTACTCACAAGCTCTTTTCTCACAGAAATTTCTAGTTCCCTCTAAGACAAACTTGGATGTAATTCTGCTCTATAGTTCACACCAGAGGCTACTTCCAAAAAGAAATTTCAAAGACTACATGATACTGACTTTTGCCTGCTGTACGTAATGCCACACTTAGTAAATTGTGCACCCTGTAACATCCCCATTAATACTCCCATGTCATGCTATTGAGCACACAATATAGACTTTGAATTTAATGCTGTACAGACACTGTTTCATTTAACTAAATTAAATTCCTCACATTGTTTGATAAACTTTTTACTGGGTCAAAGTCCCATTATGCACATATAAGAAAAACAACAATTAGGCCCTAGGGCTAAAAAGACACTACATGGAGGCAAAAGTGGACCCAGCCAAGTTCTAGGCAGTTCAAATACTGTCACTATGATGCTGAGAGTCAGTCTCCCCAGAAAAATACAGGCATAAGCCATCGTGCAGCACTAAACTTCAAAGCAAGAAGCTGCTCCCTGGAGATCTCTTCAGTGGCATGGATGAATTTCGTAGATCTAGAATGTCTCCACTTATATTGCATGTATTTCAACTACTCTGTAGAACTCATAGATGATAGTAATAGTTTTGATATAATAATGATAATAATTTACACAACATAAATATATATATATATAGCAATAGTAGTGGGGCTTTTGGGTTTTTTGTTGTAGGGTTATTTTTTTTCCTAATAGATAGGGTCTGAATTTATCATTAAAAAATTGACAAAAGATTCATAACTTTTGTTTCTAACCTTCATGTAAGCATCTTCAAAATTTCTGAAGTATTCATTGGGCTTTCCACAGGCCAGTCTTGCCTTCTACTTCATGATAAAGTGAAGAAGAAATTGTTACCCAGCTAATAACCCCTCAACTTGGCACTAACTTCACAATGAGAAAAATGAAAAAATTATGAATTTGACTAAATTTCAGGACAAAACTAAGCTAACAACAGTCATACAACAAATCAACACATCTCCCCACTGTAATACAACTCCACAGATTTCAGAGAGGAGGCACAAAGTTGCTGTTCAATGCGGAATACCATGTATAATGAAACTTGCAGCATTTAATATGTTTGTTCCACAACACAGTTTCAAAGATCTAGAAGGGTTAAGGGGCAAAAAGAACACAAACACTAAACTGACAGTTCACATCAGACAAAACTGTTCATATCATAAAGACTTTCAGGTGATATTTAAATAATGTTTAAATAATAATATATAAGCGATAAAATTAAGGCTAATTAAAATTAGTTGTGTTAGTAGCGTAGTATATAGAAGACTGGAGGAAGGTGTCAGAAACTGGAAAGATTAATGTCTTGAGACATCTTGGGATGCTTGGAATGTCTGGTAGGGGAGAGGTCAGGCCTTGGTTTTGGTGAGGTAGTGCCCTATCCCCTTCACCCCCCAGGCCCACATTGTCTGTCTATCTTGGCATGCTGCAGGCAGTCCCCCAGTGTTGCCTAACCCAAGTGGCCAAGTGACCAGAAGTGCCACCTGGAAGTCCCATGATGGGACAGGGCTTTAAGAAGGCTGACCATGAAGCAAGTTGATGTTTTACCCTACCTTCATCTTGGAGTTTTGTATGTGTTACATTGCTAGAATCCAGGAGTTGGTAGCTATATGTGTGTTTTTCTATATATTTCCTTTATTTTTTTCTCCCTTTCTTCTTCTTCCCCTTTTAACTCTCTTTTCATGGGACATAATATTGAATGAGTTTAAAGGTTGCTAAGTTGAATGGGCTGAGTCCATGCTGTGATAAGTACTTTATGTTGTGCAAAACATTTTGCCAAAATTCCTTGGTTTTTTTATAGTTTGCCAGTAAACTTTTGTGTGATTTTTACATCTTGAGAATATCTGTGTGTCTACCCACAGCAAAAGAACATCAGTTTAGGCATTACAGAAGGTGATAGTATCTCTTTGGAAATATCCTTAAGATGCCATTGATGGTAGTTTCCCCTAGATAAAAAGATGTGCCAAAAGAGATTTGGTTACAGTAGTTGCAAAATCTGTTTGTTCTGTTTCTTATGTTCAGCATAATAAAACTGAAGACAGTCTATTTCAACCAGGTATTGCGCTTTTTTGTAAATATTACACTTAATAGTGCTTCAGCATTCTAAGTATTACAATGGGAAAAGTTATTTTATTTTTGTCCTTACACTAACTCGCGTGTTCTCATTCTGTTTTTATTGGTTTCCAGTACTGTGATTTCTTTAGGTTTATATGGAAAATGTTAGAATAAGTTAAATATTACAGTCTATTGTATTCCAGGAAGAAAGACCAATGGGCTTACTGAAGGGAAGGTAAGACATGGGAAAGGATGTATTTAGGATAATGAGAAATTTTCTGCCAAAGCTCATATTTATTGAAATTTGAAATTCAAGACTGATGCTGAAAGTCATATGCACACCAATAATCTTTATTTTGTATGTTATCCATCAGCTTCAATATCAGTGGATGCTGAAGCTTTAGTATTATTCATCTCTGTAGAGATTAAGAAATCAGCTTTATGGACCTAAAGGTAAGTCACAGAAAATATCACTACTTCTTGGTCACAGGTGCTCAGTCAGCTGCACATGAAGATTTTTGGAAATGTGATTCAGAACTGTGAGGAAGCTCCAAACACACACTGTCTGTGATCTGAAGCGTCTTGATGAGCCAGATGCTTAAGTCTCCTTTGGAGATAACAGAGAACTAGTCAGTGGGTGGATGTAGTCATTCAAAGTGACAGAACTACCCAGTAGATCAAATCTATGTATTTATTTCAGAATTAACTGAACAGCTCTCCAGTCTCCATTTGATTGTAGTTGCAAACCAAATAAAATATGAAGCATAATATTGATTTTAAGAGAAGATGAGAGGTACCAAGTATATTTTCCTCAATGATCACAGAACAAAATAAAATGTCCTATTTCTACATGAATTTGACATTTTTGTTTTTCTGTCAATATTCAGATCAAATATCTTCAGCGTAACTGAAAAGTTTTTGCAAACAAATACCTCTCTTTTTGCGCTTACTATTTAGAAAAGAAACCAGACAGAAGTAAAACATGTTCAACCTTGGATCTGTGCAACACATCCAATATTAATCTCATTTAACTTTGAAAATGTAATACAGCAAAATGTCTATGGGTGTCTTTTCCAAGGGTAGTTAGGCTGCCATCACCATTTATCTTTTCTTAATTATCTAGACTGTGGTTGCTTTGCATAACATTTTAACATTTAACATGCTTTTGCATAATTCTCACATAGTGCCAGCAAGGTCAGTGTAAATTCTTATTCTTTAGTACTCCATGTCACAGACCAGGCAAGTCTCAGGATTTTCCTGCTCTTGCTGCATCAAATCCTTCATCACTATTAGTGCACATGTGTTTCAGGAAGCCCTCATTTGAGTGAAGACCTGGAAAACATCAAAAGAACTGCTAAAATGAAATTCTGTTTGATCATATGAGAGGAACTTCAATTAGAATAAAACTTTAAAGGTTGAGTGTTATGAAAGGTGAAGAACTTCTGGTCACTGGGTATTTATGACCTTAATCCTTTTTTTAATGGGTACAATACAAGATAGGAAGAGTAAAGGTAGTGGAAATCTAATGCTGCACTAAAGAGTGATTTTTTTTTGTTTGTTTTTAATCTAAGTCAGTTTTGGCAAAGGAGGATGGTCTTAAATATATACAAGATATATTTTTTTAAGATGCCTTCCTGAAAAAAAAATACATTACTTAGAAGTTATTGTAATTTCTAGAGTCACAAATACTTGCATAGCTTGCTCTTAGATTTTTTTTCCTTTTTTTCCCCCACAGACAGCAAAATGAAATTACTTAGGTAATTTCAAGGAAATAATTGTTTTGTGTGTTTGTTAGTTTTTGTTGTTTTGGGGGTTTTTTGTTCGGGTTTTTATTTTTTTCATGGAGTGGTTTTGTTATTTCCTCTCTTTCCCCAGCATTTCGGTAATCATAGAGGAATGTAATTGTGCATGACATAGTACTGAATGAACTCCTGCATAAAGGGAGTACATAATTTCTTGTCCTTAGCAAGGAGATACAGCTGTGCTGCTGATACAGGTAATTAGCTGCTTCTTACAGCTGATATAAGGTGCATTCACTGATGCCTGGCTGCTCTGTGCTACATGAATAGACAGCTCCTATTTGAACGAGGCAGAAATATTAATATGCAATATATACAGTCTAGAATTCTACCCACATTTAACAGTGCAAATAGCTTTGTGTTTAAATGGCTATTATAAGATCTGAGAAGCTGGAAGTCTTTTTCAGAGCCACTCATGTTGAATTTGTCATGTAAGATGTCCTTTACATTATTGAATAAAAATGTTCATGAATATTTTAATCTGTAGGTGGTAAATAAAAGCATTACTGGCAGTTAAATGCAATGTCTGCATCATACTTTCTATGTGTTGTATCATATGTGGAAGACCTCTGTGGTAAATGTTAGAAATCTGAAATTTGGCAGGGACATTCATTGATCTGTGAAAACCTGCTTGCATTTGGCCTAGAGAGTTTGAAGCAATCCTCTGTATATGACAGCTATATTTTCATGGGGAACTGAAAGATGACAAATGTAAGGACCCATCAACATTTTATCTCCCCTATGCCACTGTATGAATACCCTTAGTGGAAGTTTTCAGTTTGTGATTTTCCTGCCACTATCAAACTGGAGCACGAAAGGAAAACCATGTTAAGATAGAGGAATGTATAGGTTGCTTTCCAGACAGGGGAGAGACATGATGAAATGTTTCAAATGAGCACTGTTATCCCAGAGTTAGCAGGTTATTTATTAAGTAGTGAGTGCATTAATACAGCAATCATTTGATATGGCAATCAGAAGGTAACTTCTCAGGCTGTGAAAGTGGTATGGAAAGCGTAAGAACTTTCTGTGGTGAAAGAAGCAGACTTGTGTCAGGCAGGACTGGAAGTCCATCTGTACATTGTCCTGAGCAAATCAGAAGCATACAGGGATATATACAGAAGGAAAGCCATTTGTGCAGTCATAGTAGTGCCTATTGCAAAAGTATAATTCATAAATGTATTGTATGTTAATAAATATGTTATTTTCTTCTTCAGATAAATCAGTATCTTTCATGAAAAAAACTTCAATATGGTTTGATTTGTTGGTTTAGTTCGTTCTTTATTCCTAATTTAATTACATTCTATGAAATTAGCAAACTAATATCAATATATAAACTAAAGTAACAGCATGCAAAGGAGAGAAGTAATTATACAGTAGCTGTTGTTGTGCAATCATATTAAGTTTTTAGTGGGTAGACAAAGTGCTCTGGGTGCATTTGCAAATGAACATATTTGCTCTTCCATTCCCTACAATTGAATGTATTTTATTTCATGAAATATTGCCTACAGTTTCTTCAAATAACAGTACAGTAGAAACATAGTAACGACTAACAGAGAGTTAGAAGTGCTATTTATATTAATAAAATACAGTCTAATATCAACATATTCCTATTAAAAATTAAATTTTAAAAAGTAAATCGTTTCTTTGGTTTTCTTATTACAGAACTGGAATATATAATTTTGTTGTCTATATACAGTTTGTTCTGACTTGATTTTGTGCCTATGAAATTACATTGTTGGTTATGGATAAAATTTCAGCTGCCTCCACAAAGTCCTTATTAAAATCTGTATCAGTGTGAACTGCCATGTGTTTCATTCTACTTCATACTTCATATTTATATGTTTATGGGAACACTTGAACAGAGCCTGCACAGGTGATTTTTAATCTCTAACTATCATTATATACTTCCCAGGCCAATTCACTAGACAGCCAATCAAATTTTTGTTCAGTGAAAAGGAGATTTTAATAATCTAATGCATTCAGACTTATACCATCTGCATTATTATTCAGTCAGGTACAGGACAAAAGGACAGAACATCCTGCTAACAAATTATATCCCTCGCTCTGAGTAGTGGTATACTTATATTTAAAAACTAAGCTTCCACAGCTCTTGCAAGAAGAATGTATTTCTTGCAGAATCGCCAGCTTTTTTTACGTCTTAATCTTTATGTGGATGTCATTTAAGTATAGCTATTCTACATACAGTCTTCAATTCTTATTTTTCTATAAGACAAATGTTGTCTGAAAAATGTTAGGAACGTTTTAGAAGTGAACTCCATTTCCAAATATCTTCAAAAAGCACGTATTTGATTGTTGTATATTAATGTCCTGATACAATAAAGAAAGATACATGCATAACAAGAGCTGTAAGATGTCCTTGATATCAACATGAGGCTAACAACTTGGGATGCTAGAAGAATATTGGGATCCAATGGAATCTCCAAGAAATAATGCTTTTGAAGGCATGTTTCTTTTTGTTTCCCATTCCATTTTTTTCTATACATTTTTGAGTACTGAGAGTTGCCTATGACTGCTAAGTAAATACTGAGGAAACTGAAGGAGGGTGGACTAAATGCTGACTTGATGTTTTCTAGAGAAACAACTTTGTATAGAAGGGCAGTTGAACTGCAACTACTTCCTCAAAATTATACCGCTTGCATTTGATTTACAAGAATATTCAGAAAAAGTCCCCTAAAAATACAAATTTCAAAGATTCTGTCATTTGTTTCAGTAGTACTACTACTGAGCTAAGAAAGGGAAAACATTTTACCTAAGTATGTGTCATAAGAGCTCATTCTTTTTGTTTTATCACTTGCCCAAAGTTAGACAGGACTGCAGATTCCGCAACTTGTTCATAGGCAAAACCAGACAACATGAAGAAGGCATGGGACCATAATTTTACAGAACAGTTTCCCTTCACTCAGGGCTCTGAGGTTCATTCACTGTACAGCAATTTGCTGTAAGGGTTTAGCCTAAAACTGAGACGGACTTGTGTACTGAGCTTTAACAGATAACATGCAAGTTCTCCCATGTGGGCAATTGCCCAGTAGGCATCAAATCACAAACCCATTTCCAGAAGAAACTGCATGCTCATTTTCAGCTGTTAATTAAGATGGAGCTCATAGTGAAAGAGACCCCTGCAAGATGGATTTTCTGTCACATATCCAAACTTCAGTCTGATTCAGTCAAAAGTTTTTAAAATCTTGTAACATAATATCATTGCTGTATTATTGGATTATTGCATAGGCTGTCACACGTGGGTGGCTGTCAAGGAGCTGCATTTCATCACTTTACGCCTTAGATTTTCAGTGAGCCATTATGAGTCATTAAGTGATCAGAATCGTTTGTGCAGAACTGCAGCTTCTACACTTTTCATCTCACTGTCTATTTTTGCACATGGGATATGTTTCCATATTTGTGTTAAACATATATATATTTATATACATATATATAAACAGTTCACAGTAACCCATTGTGAATATATTAATATAGATTAATGCAGAGTTTGTAATTACAAGGAACATCAATCCATGAGAAACGGGTGATAGTAAAAATTCTCTCTTGCCTTGCATGTGCAACTGATGACAGGGAGTTGTTTTTTTTGACATGATTACCTGAATGCTTTGCTTTACAACTGATGCTAATGAATATAACGTAACTCAGCCATCCGTTTGGATTCTAAGTAGTCCTCTAGGTGTCCTTGAGCATGGGAGTTAATCCTAGCTCTGAGTGAAAGCCAGGGAAGGCAGTCAATGTTGCAAATGCTCAGCACTTCATGCAGATCTCTGCAGGACTGAGCCAAAAGCGAATATGCCCCAGAGTATTGACAATAAAATTGCACTGGTTCAAATGCGCCTAGTCATGGCACCCTAAGGAGAAGTAACAAATTCTTTTCTTCAAAACAGCCAAACACATGAATATATGTACATATGTGTATATATGTATGTTTGTAAAGTTTTGTAAAGTTGATGTTTAGAACAGTGCTAAAACACTTTTTTTGAAAAATCAGTACATGAAAAATACAAGAGGTCATATACTTTCATCAAATGGTAGAGCTGAAAAAAATATCTTGAATTTAGACCTTGAAATATATGAATAACTTTTATAACCTATTTTTTTTTCTAAATAAAATGAACTAAAATCATTATGCTGTTGTTTTAATTACCAAATAACAAGCATTTCAACATCTAGGTCCTGACCAGAAATTTATTTGTGAAGTAAATGTAAGGACTAGTTTGTTTTCAAAGCAGAATTAAGTCTAAATTCTTTTTTCTAGACATGATCTGTTCTATTTCATCCTAGGGAAAAAAAAACAAAAACCTTTTGCTAATCTCCAGAGCTCTTTCTGAATCAACATGTACATCTTATGTTTCAACAGAGACTGGAAAGCAATGTTCTAGACTGACTAACATATTTCCCTGTCCTGTCTTTATGAGAAGGTCAGAATCAAAACTGGAGCAGGACAAAGACAATATAAAGAAGAAGATGATCTCTTGTTATCTGAATAGTAGTAGATGCTTTATTTGAAATACATAAGCACTTAAGCACAGGATATAACGCTGAAATATTGCTTCAAAGCTCATTCCTATTGACTATCCTTGCAGTGTAAAACATCTCCTTTTTAAAAAAATAAAAGATATTTTATACATCAAAGTGAAGGTGACTGTTTACCAAGACTCCTTTCTGGTTGTATCATCAATGCAAGAGGAAATAGGATCTGTGTTCAGGATACAGGGCCCAACCTGCTGAGAATATAAAGGCTTATAAATGCAGGTGTGGGGCTGGGACACAAACAAACGAGGTTTATTTTGCCAGACATGGCCTCTCGGTATGTATTGCATGTGGCTATTTTTATCTCCCTCCATCAGCTCTTAATCTTAGCAAAGCACTAGCAAAAAACCTTCATCGGCATTGGGGGAAGGTATTGTATGCATAAAGAAGTTAATCCCAAAACATCTATTCTAATACATTCTTCTGCCATCCTTATTCATTGTTGGAAATAGAGAAGCAATATACCATCAATAATAATTATTATGCTTAAGCTTTATTGGAACAGTACCAGAATTTCCAGATGATCTTTACTTTCTAAACAGCCCTACTGATTTCCCAGTGTACTGTAATAACATTTGTGCATGATTTATGTGCCAGATCTTCAGCTGGTCTAAAGCAGTGCAATTTTGCTAAATCCAGTGGATATATGTTGTTGTACAACAGGGGACCTGAACAATGTTCTGTTCTTAAAAAAAACCCACGCAACTGATTATTGAGTTTATATTAAATCAATGGAACTACTTGCAGAACAAGGTGAACTATGGGGGGTATCAGCTGATCCATGAAACCAAAAAGCTCCTTAATAATTACTAAAAATATACTTGTCTTACAAACACTCTACAAATTCTCAATGCCAATATCCATATGACTGCTTTTCTGTAGTATCTAGATTAATGTTATTTAAAATGAGAGGAAGCTTTGAAGATCACTTGAGGATGCAATATAAAATAATATTGCTGAGAGAAAAAAAAAAGGCTCTTTCTCCGGTGTTTATTTTCACAGAAATTCTCAGCACCAATCCATCACTGAACCTAACACTTACTTTAACCTAAGGCAGAATGCAAAAAAGATGAATAATATTGGCCACAAAACAAAATTTAAAACTCCTCACTAAATAGCACACTTCCACAAGTAAGTAAATATACTCCTAGAGCATAATATTAACCCCTCAAATAGAATCATTAATCACAGAATCATAGAATGGTTTGGGTTGGAACTGACCTTAAAAATCATCTACTTCCAACCCCCTCTCCTGTGCCATGGGCAGGGACACCTTCCACTAAATCAGGTTGCTCAAAGTCCCATCCCACCTGGCCTTGAACACTTCCAAGGATGAAGCATCTACAGATTCTCTGGGCTGTAGCTGTGGGGGTTAAGGATTTAACCCTTTAGAAGCAGTGGAAATAAGACACAGCTACATGGTCCCTCTCATGGAAGGAAAGAGACAAGTTTATTCTGAGACACACTGCTTAAGTACAGTCTCTTGCAACTCCAAAGACAGGATAAAGCTAAGTGCGTGCAGAGAGAGGACACCTCTTTCCCATGCTTCTCGCACGTATCCAACAGGTGTATTGTCTTTATTATTAATTCTTTTTTTATGTTTACATTAGAAGAAGGCAGCAAGCTTTGGGAAAAAACCCTGGCTAAGCCTGAGAAACTTGAACTGGAAAAATTCTTGCAAGAGGTTTTTCTGGGCCTATGGACACACTGGGCAACCTGTCTCAGCGCCTCACCTTCTTCTTAAAATATAATCTAAACCTATTGCTTTCCATTTAAAGCCATTCCTACTTGTCATATAACTACATGCCCTGTAAAAAGTCCCTCTCCAACTTTCTTGTAGACCCCCTTCAGGCACTGGAAGACTGATAGAAGGTCTACCCAGAGTCTTCGTCATGCTGAACAACTTCACCCCTCTCAATCTCAATTCATAGGAGACGTGGCTCAGCCCTGTGATCATCTCCCTTCTCTGGATACACTCCAGCAGGTCCAAGTCTGTCCTAAGCTGTGGTCCCTAGAGCTGGATACAGCAGTCCAGGTGAGACGTAACAGGAGCAGAGGTGGGAAATCATCTCCTTCTACCTGCTGACCATGTTTCACACACTTTACAGACAAAGACTGGAGAAAATCATCTTAACATACATGCAATAAATTTTGGGTTGTGACACATTTTTGAATTCCTAGTATTCTACTTATTTGAATGTTTTCCTGTGGGTCATGAGAGTCAATATGTGTTGGCCTTGGTAAGAACATGAAAGTCACCAAGATAAAGCTATGTAAATCATTGTTGTTCTGACTTGGATCTAGAAAGAAAAGCTTTTGAAGCCATTGTATTAACATACAATGTATGTTAACAACATGTTAACTCAATGCTGTCTTTTATCTGTACAGTTTCATACTTCAGAAATAAGACCATATGAACATTTTCCAACCATTTCAACACAAACTAGTTGTTAGATGATCAATAACTTTTTAACTGCTACATCTGAATCTATGAGAATACATTTGTCCAGCTCTTAAACGTGAGTATGGTGAATCAAAACCATGTAATTGAGTAAAGGAGGAAAGTCACCACCCTAACGCCCATAGTCTTTTGAAAATCTGTAGTGTAATGCATTAACTTTTACCTTCAATTAACTATTAGTTCCATTAATTTACCTTCAATTAACTATTAGTGTGGTTTATTGTCACTCAAGGTCAATACTTTAATTTAAAATTCATTAATTATAATTTCATCTCATCAAAAATTATTACCTAATTATTATTTGATTGTGTATGAGTTACCTAGCTTAATAAGGCAGTTGAGTTAAAGCCTTTAAGTAAAGTTGAATTTAATGTTTTTTTAAAATGCATTTTGTTTTAAAAGATTATGACAGCAATAGCTAATAAATTGTAAGTAAAAAAGTGAGGTAAGATAGGCTTATGGAGAACCAAGACATGCCTCAAAATATTTTTTCTGTATCCCAGGACAGAAGTCCTAATTCAGGCATTTAAAATACAGCTTAAGCTTAAGTCTTGAATGGATATGTAATAGATGAGAGCCTCTTTGCAGAAAGCTGAAGGATGAATGGGTACAAATGTGAATTCATCTGTACAACAGCTTGGATGATTAGTGATAAAAAATGCAGATATATACCAGCCTAAAACCCATGATCTAGTATGTTGAACTTGTTTGGAAGGGTTTTTTCACCACACCTGACTATCTGTCAAGATTGAATTGGAGTTAAAATGCCTAGGGGAAATAGGCTCCTTTTTTTGCAGAGAGTTGCTCTGTCAGAGTCCTAATTTGTAATTCTCCTTTTCAGACTGTCAGAGGCCCTTTTTGCAACTCAAAAGTTTAATTACTACATTTGCAAGGGTCATCACTCAGTCACTGCAGGGAAGATGAATCGTGCAGCGCTATTAAATAAAGGATACTTTCTAGAGCTATTTTTAAAAGCAGTTATGACAGAAGTACCACTGTTCTTTAGGATGATAACTTGATGTCTCATCTAAATTTCTACTGTCACTTAGAATAAAATGGCCTTCTGTCTATTCAATGGACTTAGCTTTTAAATGCCCCATAGTTCACAGATATTGCTAACTTCAGTTTTTCTGGTACCTGAAATTTTATAACAATAAATCAAATTGTGAATTCCTTATTGTTTTTACTATATTCAGGTAATTAGAGGATGGAAATAGAATCTTCAAAGACTCATTTGTACATAGATCCAAATCAAGCATGACCTGCTGGGCAGGTTCAAAAACTTTTTCTGCTTGCTCTCTGTGGACATTTAGATGTTCAAATAGAGCAAACACTAGTACACATACAAAGGACTGTATTTCACCTCAAACATTCATCAGAAGTTCTCTTTTGGTGTTTTGCTTCTAGCAAAACACTTGTCTAGCCAAAGAACAGCAACAGCAAAGAGCCATATACTTTTGTAACAAGCCAAACTTTGTCAATTCTACCAATAGCTATGAACTCAAAGTTCTTATTTGTAAATTAGTCACAAAAGTCAAGAAATATTTATTTCTATATTGTTGTCACTTATCTCGTATCTTTATTTAAAGTATTTATTTTGACAGTTTATCACATCATTTAAACAAAGCAGCTACCTGGGAGATCAGCCCATAGGAAACAACTTTCAATTTGTGTAAGGTGTTTCCTAGACAATTCAGTACTTACATTAGACAATGATGATGTATCTGTTGCATGATCCCAATTCCATAAAACTTTGTCCCAACACCTATACAAATGAGACATTCGATCCATATGCTGTACATTTTAACATAATCCCTTCAATGAACCAAAATATCATGATTTTGTTAAAAGAAATATTTTCTTCATAAGGCATTTCTTAATTTTCTCAACTTCAAGGAATTTCCTCATTTTTGACTTTTTGATATATAATGTTTATATTCTTTAAATTAATCATTTTAATTGATGATTAGCAAAGGACCAAGATTATACGATTACAAATCTTATAATATGATGGAAATTGTACTGTCACTGAATGTAATTTCTATCAATATTAGAAAAAAGTTACATTTTCCTGGCAATTTACCTTCAAAGAAACTGATTGAAAATGTATTAAATTTACATAATTTATAGATGGACATTTAAAAATATCTGCAAAATAATACATTACATTGATTATTTAATCAAATTTTTTACCCTTTTAAAAAATTTCTCCTCCCTGACCCCTCTCCCCCTCTCCCAGTGGTTCACTGTGATCACTCCTCTAGGTTGTCTGTGAGAAACACAATTTTTAATTTTCATGTCTCTTACTCTTTTTCTCTTTTTTTCTTACCACCATTATATTTCTCCATATCTTTAAAGAATCTTGAATAATTATATAATCTGCATTTAATGAATATCGTAGTGAACTCTTGTCTTAGTGCAGGACTACTTTAATTAGTGCAGCTGTACCATCTTGGAGGAAGGATTTGCAGAAAAGAACACCCCAGCACCTAATCATGTTGTAAATCCACCTAGTCATTTTAATCATGGAAAGAATCTTAAATTCTATCTAAACAATCACAGTTGAAGCATCTCTCTCTTAACTGTGATTTGATGATTCGTGGTTTCAAGTATATTCTGACATAACCAATACCTAGAGTGAGTGCTAACAGGTTTTTCTGTTTGACTATGTTTTCCTTGTGAATATCAGTGAAATTTTATGGTTCATTTTTGCTTGATCCATAAGTTACTGTAATCAAATGTATAAATTCATTATTAATATAATATCACAAACTATAGACCCTCATTTAAAGTGAACACAGCATATATATTTGAAAATTTGATTAGTTCCTTCACTGCTTGCACTGTTAAAATACTACTGCTTGTAGTATTTTAACAAAAACAGAGTTGTTGTATTTAACTGAAATTTGTTTAGGCTTGCTGTGCAAGGAGACTTAGTTAGAAATACAAAGAGTTTCTGTTCCAGTTAAAATATATGAACAAACAAACAAACAAAAAACAGCAGGAAAAAAATCACAAAACAAAACAAGAAAAAAATCACAAAACAAAACAAAACAAAACAAAAAAAACACCAAACAACCCAAAACTTAAACCTATAGGATGCATAATCCCTTTGTAATGATGAAAGGCTTAGACTAGAAGTCAAGTGAAAGAGCAAGGTTTTATTAAGTATTTGATAAAATTCAGTGTTTCACAATCATTGGAGAGTGTCTGTCATGTAAAGGTAAAGATAAAAATACCTGTTGCTTATGTAACTAGTTTGGCACTTGTGTAGAAGCCCATTTGGATGGAGTTGTCTTTAAAAGAGAGAGCTGGAAAGGATGATCATTTTAGAGAGTCTGTTTCACTATTTTAAGCTCAAATGAATGATAGCCATATTATATTTACTGTATCTCACATTCCCTTTTTCCAAAAACTTAATTCTTCTGCAGGTGGGAGCATGGGAAAAACTTAATGATCTCTCATTGGTAGTAAGCACAGAAAGAGCCACAAGAGACTAAGCTGACATCCAAAATTGTGTTTGATTTGTTTGGTTTTTTTGTTACAAAGAATGAAAATAAAATCAAGTAGCTGAAATAAAATTGCTGCACCTGCTTTTATTTACCTTTGAGAGATACCTGGAGGAACTGTAGAGACCAATTAAGATTCTTTCTCTAAGTTATCACATTTCCTAACCAATGTACTTGAAGAAGAATTGAAATTATAAACTTTTAAAGACCCCACCTACAAGTTTGCAGAGGCAGAATTAGATACAGACAAGGGAATTCTTCAGAGTATTTTGTGTCTTTAGTTACTCCTGTGGAGATCTACATCATCCTTCAGGCTTTCATCCCCTGCAAGATATTTTCTCTCCAAATAATACATAATTTAGTAAAGCACAAAGTCAGAGGTGCTTTGTGATCCATCTTTGATATGAACATGCCAAGGGAGCCTTGGAATTCAATTTGTATAGCATCCTACAATATTTGCAGTGAAAGATGCATCTGATATGCATTCTGTGAATTATAGGTCACACATATGATCAAGAGCTAACATCTTCATATCTTCCTTCAGTTAAAATGTAGGGATGTTAAATCAATTGCATGAAAAGGGATAACAGAAGAGTGATATAGAATATCCAAAGCAAAATGGTAATTTAAACCAGGTTTTCTCCAAGCGTTACCAAGGCTCATCATGCCTAAACTGAAAGCAGGTGAGTTAAAAACATAGCTGCCATACACTGTCTCAGGAATCAGTGGAGAAGAGCAGACACTGAAGATTAGCTGCAATTTGATGTAAACGATAAAGGCAGAAACAAACAAAGTTTGAGGTTAATAGATTTTATTTCTAGGAACCCACATGACTAAATAAAAGAAAACCAGAGAAGTTCCACTGGATTCTGATTATCTACGTTACATCATTGCAAGTTGTCCGACTCTGTTTCTATCCGTTCCAAACAATTCTTAAAAGCCATTATTTAGGCATAGTTTAAGAGACAGTGGAACCATAATCCTTATCCAGACGGTTGCATCAAATACACTGCCAATACCACCCCATGCAGGCCTTCAAATATAGTTTTAAAGGTACCCTGAAGCACTCCAAACTGTTCTTAAAGGCAAGCAACATACATTTGCAATTTCACACTAAAAGGAATTCCAGTCTGTTGGATGGAGAAAAAGACCTCTCTATTATTTCAGACTGTGAACACACAAAAGCCAGATTTGCAGAAGAGCACAGGGCTCAGAGGAGATTCAAGTGCTGCTCAATTCAAATATTTTAGTATGCCTTAGATTCTATTCTACTTGTCCTGGAACCTATGATAATTCACTATCTTTGCTTAAGTTAGCAATGTACAAATAAAATACAAATACAAAAGTTTAAAATACAATAAAAAATACAAATACAACAATAACACTAAAAAATCCCTCAGTAATATCTTGGGTTAGACATTTAATGATTTCTCATTGGAAGCATGGTTTCATCTTTCTCTCTTCCTTTTCTTTGTCTTCCCTGGAAATAAAGAAGGCTTCTGACAAAAGAGGCCATTTTAAAGGCTCAGTTAGCTGTAGAACACCCTTGTAGCCTGGTTATTTTTCACTCAGAGGTAGAATAGGTAGGATTGGCATTGCTCAGTGTCTGCTATGCTCACTAAGGCAAGTCTAATTTAAGGTGTCTGTAATGTGAATTCTCACTTCTCACTTAACCATTCTGGGTTACAGAAATAGACGTTCCCAAGGAACAATGGACCTGCCCTGTTCTGAGCATAGTCTTTAGAATAAGATGAAATGCTCATTACCTTCTGTCCATTAAAAGTAAAACCCAAGTCAGGCACTGTAAAGCCAAAGACTTTAACATCTGAATGACAGTATGGACATTGGATGGCATAATGGCAAAAATCTGCTCGGATCAGTTTTATAGTTTTATGTACTCAAGAATTGGCAACCACCATTCTTCCAGATAAAATTCTCCATTTAGAAACCTCCTAAACTAAGCTGCACAACCTAGGGAAGGTCAGCAAAATGCATTCAATTCCTCTCAAGCCTTTTTAACAAACCTTTGTCATATATTTACATATGACAGGAAAAAAAAGCAATAATCAGATAATCCCATTCTCTTGTAATTTCTTTCAGCACCATTGTAATATTTTCTTTCTTATCAACTGAAATAATATTGGAAAATAAATGGTTACATTTATTAGAATCCTAGCAAATCCAAGATACCTTGTCTGTCAACATTTACTGCATGAATACAAATTTAACCTATTTACCACTACATCAGAAGGATATGATTTTATTAACATAAATAAATTCTAAAAAAAAGGTCAGAATATACTCATGCTATGGTATAAATTCCCCACAGACTTCTATTCAGTTAATGAAACTTTCCAGTTCAGCATGAGAACAATATGGATATTATTTTTCTAATCTATCTGCCATTCACACATCACTTTTGGTAGAAACATTAAAATAAATTAGTATTGTAGAGTTTGTTTAGGTAAGTGTTTTGAAGGTTTTCCTACTTATTTTCATTTTATTCTGTTACTGAGAGTAATGAAAACCCAAAATATCTCAGAGAAATACTGCACCTTTTATGAAACAAATACAACTGCTCAGGAAAGTGCAGCCTGATTTTTTTTTTCTGTATTTGCTTATATATGGCATGAGTAAAAATGTGGATAAGAATAACTCTCACTTAGTTCAGGTACTGAAAACTTGAGTGAAAATAGACAATATACAATTAAGGGATGCATGAAAATGTTATTACACAAATGGCACAGGCTATAGTTCACATATAGCTTATTAGGTTTTATTTGAAGATGTTGCATATAGGATGCTGTTTAGACCTTTCTTAACTTTAGCATTTACTAAAGCATTCTGGAAATTGTCTTCTTTGACAAAATATGTCCTTTCAAGCTAAGTTTCAAATAAAAACTGTTTCATTGTTTGTTTGACTACTAAACTACAATCTCTCAGAATTTAATGAGAGCACTTCTGTGGGAAGGTACATGTACAGCCTGAAAAGCTGGTTTTACAATTCATAGCTCTTTATCCTACATATATTTGGATAATAACCAGAGTCTACAAAAGGTGAATAACTGGAACTTTCCAGAGGATTAGTGATTAGAATTTTCCATTAAGTGATTAAAGTATCTTGCCCACCTTGCACTGCATCGAGTGCATCAAGTATCATACAGTGTCTCTATGGATTACAAAAAATGAATCTTCTTGCTTTTCAGGTCTGTAAGCTATGGTAAGTATTTGAGCAACCAACACCATCTTCAGTTTTATCATACTTGTTCCAGGGCAGAGCAGAACGTGGGTGCCAAAGCATGATGAAGAAAATGTGCTTATGTGATTTATAAAGTTACCTCTCCTCAGACTAATACATTGTTGAGCCCTAATAATTCCTGAAGTGTAGTAGCAACTTGCACTTTACCATCCTACACACACCAGAGGAAAAAACAAACCTGTGTTTTTGATGATTTCACACATATAAGAAAAGGAATATAAATAATAGTTTTAAAACCTGCCAATCTCAAGCTGTTCTAAAACTTAAGAAAAAGGCACAAGTTTAAGAAAAAGGAAAAAGTTAAGTCACTTGGAAATGTTATGAATTCTTTTGAATTTGTCTCACTGTAAGAAGTTTCTGAGAAATATGCTAATTAAAAAAGTTAAGGAAAGACACTCTTTTATTCATTAAGTGACAATCAAGTATCTCTATTTGTTAGCTATAAAGGCTTGTAACAGATTGCTTACCATGCTGCTGTCCTCCTACTTCAAGGACAGTTGCATCAAAGGATTCTACCTCAGACTGTATTTTATGGTTTGCCTCAAGCTGGGTAGCATTAGAATTCAGGTATTGTCATACTGGATCGGAGCATCTGGGTCCACTGTCCTAACCCTGACTGCAGGAAGTTCACAGACTTCTGAAGCAAACTTCTGATCTACTATACAGAAAGAAATGTTTCCTTATTTTTTCTCTAATGAGTGGTTGGCCTAGGATCTGAAGCTTGGAGGTTTTGTTTCCCTCTGTGCATGTGGTCGCACATGACTATGTGTAGTGTGTGAATGTGTGTATATGTAGGTGTAGTATTGTGGTGGTGGGATAATCAGTACCTTATTACTCCTCTAAATAGACAGAAAATGATTTTTTAATAAGATGGTAAGGCAGTAGCTGGCTAGCTAAAAGAAGGAGGGAAGGGCAGAACTGTGACTTTTTCTCACACTGCAGTCATTTCACAAAGGGAACATGAGAAAGGCGAGTTGTTTTTTCAGCTGTCTAGATAAGGCTACCTTAAGAAGGTCATCTGTGGAGACCATTGATACATATACATGACAGCAGACAGAGCAAGTTATCTGATACAGATAAATGATTTCTAGGTGCAACCTAAAAAATAGAATATTTTGACTTAGTGCCAATAGTCTCAGCCTGAAGAAAAAGTTGTGATCCCCTTTGCAAGTATTTATTCTTTGCTGTCTTGGAATACACTACATACAAGGCATTAGTCAGAAGGCAGAGTGTATGCTTTGCTCTGTCAAAGCCCAATGGTCGCTGGAACAAAAGAAATTGAGCTTAAAAGCTCACTTGACACACAGGTTTGTTGCAAATTATATATTAGATTTATATTAGAAATATCAGCTAAATATTTAATTAAGACTTCTTCTTGTCTGCTATTAAAGCAAAGAATATAGTTGGATAAATAAAGGGAAAGTATATCTGCAAAAGCTAAACAGTTTAAAAATAGAAGTGCTGTCCAGAACCTTTTGAAAATGCTTTCTGCTAGCTTGGTACACATTTTGTGTCATGATAGTTTTACAAGTTTTCACTTCCTTTTTTATAATTGTACATCTTTCTTATCTAATAATTATCTTATTCTTATCTTATTCTTATCTAATAATTGCTGTTATCTATTAACATAGAAATGGATAATTTCTATAGTTTTCTTTGATTTATATAAATCTTCATTCTTCTCATTTTCCATCTTTGTAACTGCTTAACTTCATTTAACTTTTACTGCACATATTGCATCCCTGTATGTTATTGAAACAAAGTGTCACTATGGTTGAGAAACCACAATTTCACTTTTTCTGTTGGATATAATTGAGCTGAATTTTTTGACAGACACATTTCTTTTCAAATCTGATTACTATTGCAATTAACAATGCAGCCTACACATTCTTCTCTTTGTTTGCCACCAGAGATAAGTTGCCATCTTATAGCTGAAATTCATTTGATATTTGTCCTTGTCAGTGTATCCTTGCGTGTTGCCCTACTTCAGTATCTTCAAGATCAGTTGCTGCTTCCTGTGTGATATTCCAGTCCTTCTCCATGTTAACATTTCCTCCCAACTTTGATGGTGTTTTTTATACAGATTTGTTTATTGACAACAGTATGAGTCTCCTCTCCTGCTGAATTCCCCTGCACATTTGAAAAAAAATCAAAATTGTCTGCATGTAGGTATAAAACCTTGCCTCATTAAAAACTAGAATGTTTATTTCTGAAATGCAAAGCATCTGACACGTGTAATTAAAAATACTAAAGCAGTCTTGATATATGGCTAGTCAAAAGCTTAGAAGTCTTGTAAATTAATTTTTTACTATGATCATCTACTTTTTTTTGAAGATTCTTCATTTTTAATCCCAGCAAGAAATCTTAAATGTAATATACTTGAGATTCTTTTTGAAACTGTCTTTTCAAATGCAATAGCATCTGGACATGTCTTAACAAACATTTTTAAGTCCTTCATTAAGCTTTCACTTGATAAGTTCAAAGACTTGTAGCATACAAAAACAAAACTACATGTAAATATTAATCAGTCAGCCATATTTTTTACTCCCCAGTGACAGCTATGAAATGAAATTCCTATCACATTTTTCAGCTGGGTTTTATACTGAGGAATCCCAAAAGACTGAAGCAAACACGTATTTTACAGTGCATGCATGATAAGCATTTTGCCTCTAGGATACCTGCCATTTGACTACAAAATGTATTAGATTGCCATTCTGCATATCTAATTGTTATTATAATGTTTCCTATCAATAAATATAACAGTTATGATAGTAAAGGAGCAAAATACCATTTCAAAGTCAGTTTATTTTCATATTTCTCTTGCCAAGAAATACTCAGTAAAAAAACTTGAAAAAAAACCCTAAAGGCAAATAAATCTATAGACAGTATTGTGTCGGTTTTTTGGATTTGGTGTTTTTTTAAATCAAATATGTACTTGGTAATCTGCTTCCCCACCCTGTTATAGTTTTCCCTACTCAGAGCAAAAAAAAAAGTAAAATTGATGCTTGAATTATTGTATTCTCTATTGACACAGTTCCCACATGAGAATGCATGTCTTTGCTAAATTCCTACCTGGACAATTCAATTTCTGGACAGTCTAGGCAGTTTTATTTCAAGTACTCACTTCTTTTACTATTGACTGGTGCTTAACTTCCTTTTCTAAACAGCAAATTATTGTGGATGCCAAACAAATGTTGCTGATATTCAGTGATATGGTAGAGATATGTTGACATGTCATCCCACTGGACAGAAACAAAATGAAAACATAACTCATGGTTCCAGGTTGTAACCCAGTGACAAAGGCCCCTCCATTCTGTGCTCAGTGATGCATCCTGGAGAATTAGCCTATCAAAATTTCAGTTACAGAAAAGAGTTCAGTACTACTCAGTCAGTTCTAAACAGTAGCATTTTAAAATAAAGAACTTAATTGATCCTTTTTTTAATACATGAGTTCATTAAAATGCATTTGTTGATTTACAACCAAGTTGGAACAAAATATTTTTAAAATATTCAATTTGGCAATATTTTTCAATATAAATATGCAAGTTTTGTGTACATATTACATCTGTTTTCTCTGCAGCACTGTAGATTTTGAATAAAAGTCATCATAAATTATAGCAAATATGATTATTTATGGAAAGTGGAACATTTGGCAAGATAACTTCTGACTGTACCCTTCCAGAAAGGAAATACCATGTTATATATATGGCAGTGTAAGGGAAATTAAATAGATGAAGTACAATAACAAAGAAAGTTGGAGACAAAATATATGACCCGAATGCTTTCTGTCTTGTCTCATTGTGGACTCCACTCACACAATTCTGTTATTCCCTAGGTTCTTCTTCTCTGGGCTTCCCAGTGGCTGGGACAAAGTTGTCAACGCCTATGCAAGCCAGCCCATGGCCCAGGGTCTGAGGCACCAGGTGGAGGAACTGTGGGAGGAGTTGAGCAGGCTGTGTAGCAACAGGAGCTGGACAGAGTCTCCACAGGCACCCAGAACTTGAACAGCTCAGTGCAAGAGAGTAAGGATAGGGAGAGGCTATGCTTGAACAAGTAGAAGAATGATACTCTGAGGATGGAAGTTCTTGGAAGCTTTTGATTTCTGGCATCAAGAGACAGTTGGAGGGAAAAATTCTGGGCAGGACTGGATCCATCCTGTAAATTAACAGCACTGGTACAGCTGGTGGTGCAGGCATTACTTCAGAATTTATGAGCATGGATCCCTCTTAGAAGTGTAAGGAATGCTAGTGAGAGAAATACATATTTGTCACACTGAAGTAAAGGGAACTTTGCTAACAGGACATGGTCAAACGTTAGACTAAGCATATCAGGGATCAGAGTGAACAGTGAGGATAGCATTCAGGGGAGCTTGATATAGAAAACCAGTTAAGGCAAGAGACTGTGAGCAGACTCATCTTAAAAAACCTTGATGAAGTCTCTGTATGACAGATTCTTATGGGGATTTGAAACCTCCTGCTAGGAAATCAACAAAACCAAGACAATCCTGAATTGTCCTATGAACCAGCAAAGCAGCACAATTAGGCTGTTGTCCCCACTGCAAAACCCACTAAATTGATTCAACAGAAAAAATCCCAAATTTCCATGATGCCCTGTAAACTAAGACACTTTATGGTCTAAATGGCTATAGATTTTATTGTGGGAGGCAGGGCCAAGACAGTGCTGGTATAAAGCAGAGAGAATTTTTGGGACTATGTAAAACTCACCATGGGATGTTTTAAGGAACTATTTCAAGTGTATTGTGACATGTATGGGCACGGAACAAAGTGGGGGAAAGGAAAGAATGCCAATGCATAGGGATGGAATGAGTATGGAAAAATGAAGGGAGAAAGTGTTATACATTAATGTATTCTTATATTTTCATTTTCATGCTTCATATCTCATTTGGGCTCTCCAGTGTTTCACAGTCACTCTAGCCATATTAGACAGACAGTCAAAAACATCCCTACTAGTAATCTATCCCCGTGTAGCCACTGAATTTTACTTTCAGTGTTTTTCTTGGATCCAAACACTTTATTGTTAAGAATTGACATGTTACGTTCTCCTTAATTAATTATTTATTTATTGCTAAGGTTTACTGCGTTTTTCATAGATTTGGGGAACACATCTTCATCTTCTTGTAGCAGAATTCTCCTTTTTTAAAATGATATTCCCTGTTCAGTCAAACTATCCTTTAATTTGTTGGCATTTTTAAAGCTCATATGGAATTAGAATGAGACTTTTATTTTTGACATCATTAATTTCAAGATATAGAAAATATAAATCTTAGTAGAAAAAAAACCTGAAATGTATTTACTGAAACAACAGAGGAGAAATTACTTGATTTAGTCCTTCAGTGACTGGAATTCTATACTTAATACACACTATGAGGTTAATGCACTAAAATTTGATATCTTTAAGCAAACAAACAGAAATAACAACAAAAATATTCAGACCAACAAAAATGCTTAGTAACTTTCCTTTTAAAACAAATATGTACATTAAACTGAGGAAGAAAATTAAAAGGAGTATCTGAAAGATTAATGCTAGCTTGCAGATGAAATGAAGGTACTGTGAAGATTAAGTATTAGAAGTTCAGAGTAGATATATGGTACCTATGAAAAGCCATTCAAAAGCCATTATGTTTCAAAAGGAAAGAAAAGACAGCTATTCTAAGTAAGAAGTGAAATTTTAAGTCAAATATAAAATTAGACAGGAACATAAACTATAGAGTTGGAAAATAAGGGAAAATTGTCAAGAAGGATTGTAAATACATTCAAGTAATTCCCAGCTACTAGTGAGATATTGAAAAACTAATATTATGCTAATTGTTACTTAGCTTTGTGAGATTGGTAAGTAGAACATAGAATCATATAATAATTTGGTTTGGAAAAGACCTCTAAAGATCATCTAATCCAACTCCCTGCAATAAGCAGCAACATCTAGATCAGGTTGCTCAGAGCCCAGTCCATCCTGACCTTGAACATTTCCAGGGATGGACCATCTTCCACCTCTCTAGGCCACCAGCCTTTTACCAATCTCATTGGATAAACTTCTTCCTTATATCTAATGTAAATTGAACCTCTTTTATATCCATGTTTAGTTAGCAGAGGCTTGTGATAGACTTAGAGACACCCTATTAAATATGCTTGGGACTCCTGCCCTACTGTGGGAAAGATCAAAACATAGTGGTAAATTACATCTGCCAAAATCCCTGAAACACAGCTGAAACCAGCAGATGTGGTGATCCTCTAGAATGGAGCGAACTCTGCTGTGCCTTTGATTTCACTTCTGTGCCTCTGCCTGGGTACTGCTTTGGGGATCCCCCAGCTGGTGAGGTGACAAAAATAAATTTTCTCATTGCATTTCATCTGTCGTTTCAAGGTTTTTCCTGCAACCTGCGTGTGCCAGCTCACATATCTAGGAAATTAAATATAGAATCATAGTAAGACAATTCAAGAAATATTTGAGCAAATGCCTGCCAAAAGGGTAAGAAGAAAATGCAAAAAACCTCTTAAGTGCTTCAAAATCAGGAAATTTTCCAATGAGTGGGTGCAGCCACTAGATGAGATGTAATAGGAATATCCTAGGGAGGAAAACTGAGACCAGAAGGATTAATATTTTTTTTTCCACAATATTGTCAATTGTGGAATATTCTCATACTGAAGGCATTATTTATATGGATGAACCAGATGGATAATTCCAAATCAAATCTAGGTAGCAGCAGTTTTAGAATAAGTTAATAGAATTAACAACTTGGCCGAATGCCGTTTATCCTAGCAAGGCACTGAAGGGACTCAAACACAAATGCCAACATCCTATCTGTTTATACCAGCCTTGGCAGAAAGTGGAAATTATTATATTTAATAGCATATATTTGAAAAAGGACTTTATCAGTGAAGGAGAAACTACAGCAGGTCAACCTGCATTTCATTAAAGATCAAATTCATAAAACATATAACTATATGTTTCTTATAAAGAGGAAAGGACTACAAATATTTTGTGTCAGAAATTACCTCAGAAACCTATGGGAATTTATAAAGAAATCAAATAGTGTATCAAATAGTGTAGTCCATGTCATCTAGTTAAATTTAAATTTCAAAAATCTGACAGTGGTCTTCATCTCCCAAGGCTTTTAAAGAAGAAAATCAAGGCAAACAGGAAGTTGTGTGAAAAGATTATCACTTAGTACTTGATAGGAAATAGAAGGTTTGAACAAAAGGGAAGTTTTCACTTTCAAGGAAATTTACAAATGTTGCTATTTGAGAACAGTGTGGCTCAATATGTTTGTAAATATTCCAGAAAAAAATGAATAATAAGACCACTAAGTTTCCTGGTAATGTTGAATTATTCAAGATATATGATTAGAGAGAACTTTAAACAAAAATCGCACTATATTGATACAGTGCACAGTGAAAATGAAATCCCATGTCAGTGAATACAAAAAGCAATGGAGGAAAATGTTCCAACCACACAGATAAAATACTGTCTGCCAAACGAATTAATATCACTTAAGGAAAGATGCAAATTTATTTAATGGGTGTCTAAATAAAAATTAAAAAATGAAGGATGTGAAGGTCTTTCTTCACATTTGACATAATTAAATTGTGAAATTTGTCAGTGTGTATACAGAGCAAAACTATAATGGAATTAAAACAGGACCAGAAGCAACAGATGACAGATTTATTAGTGGACTAATATTAGTATTGTTCTAAGGATTTTTTTCAGATACAGATTTCATTTGAACTTATTCGAGAACAATAAGTCCAAATGAAATCTGTATCTGGAAAAAATCCTTAGAATAATAATTTCCAAATGTAATGACAGTAGAAACATTATTCTTCACTTACTTTTATACTGTTCATCCTAAGTATATTCTAATAACCTTTGGATTTTATTGATTTTGCATTACAAGAGGAATAATCCATTTTAAGTTTTGGACAAGCTCATATATTGTCTGTATGAGGTAGCTTTAACAA
Source organism: Rhabdornis inornatus (assembly GCA_013397075.1). Lineage (NCBI taxonomy): Eukaryota > Metazoa > Chordata > Aves > Passeriformes > Rhabdornithidae > Rhabdornis > Rhabdornis inornatus. Next base: position 189,831 of record VWZS01004669.1, on the reverse strand, counting down.
AATAATCTTGATTGATATTTATGTCTTTTTTATTAATATAAATAAAAGCATTTTTCCTTTCTGAGGTTGTCTAAGATTTATTCAATCTTTAAATTGAATGAGAATTACTATTTAAAACTAGTTTAGAAACAAAATTGAGAATTGTAATTTAGCATAATCTAGGTAATTTTTTTAAAGATAAAAACTATTTTGTTGCTATTTCTCATTAATTTTTCATTAAACAATTACAGAAAGCTAATTTTTAATCTTGATCCCAGACTATCCACTTTCTCAGTGTATCCCAGAGTGTATGTTTGCACAAATTATGTTCATCTATGTATGAGGGGAAATTGTTTTAATAAATATTTATGTTTTCCTGTTTTAAATGGAAGATATATGGCCAAATCCATGACACATAAGGATTCTAAACACTGAAATACTAAAATTTATTTCTGCTCATGCTGCTCAGAATCCTCAGTTAATAGTTTATCTCTTTAAGTCAAAGAGAAGCAAAACTTATAGCTTGTACCTAGAAGCAAAGAAAAACTGATTTGCACAATGCCCAGTTTTAATGCAAAATTAATTTTGAGGTGAAGATTTTTTACATAGCTACTCAGAACCACTCAATCACCTGGGAACATCCAAAGGTATTATTGAGCTCAATTCATCTTTCCATGTGAAATTCTGACAAAACTGTGTTTTATAGATCTCATTCTTTTTAGATTAAAACCAAATTATACCTCTTACAATGTTCATCATTATCTGCCTGTTCTAGAATGTAAGAATTTATTTCTGTAGGCTTTTAATGTATTTTGCCAGTAGGAACAAAAGCATGCAGAAAGGTCCGGATGAATGCATTTATAAATCTCACCATTATTCCATTTTATGGGATATCATCCTGTACTGCACATAATCAAACTCTTTTTGCCTCTGGTTTATATAAAGGATTGGTTTTGGTTTTTTTTTGTGGCTGAGCTCAGGGGGGAGTTCAAAGTTAATCCATGCTGATTGTCTGCTGAATTTGCTCAGCTTTTTCTCCAATTCAGTTTTCCAATGGAAATTCCAAAAGCAAGCTGAATTTTACTCTCCTGAAATCCAGGGCTGTGGCTATGCTATTGATTTTTCTCACTTCTTCCAGAATTTTAATCTCCCTAATCTCATGGCTATACTGCTGCCAAGGCTGCCCTCAGCGTTCATATCTGTAGTGGGATATTCTTTCTTTGTAACAGATCCAACAGAGTACCACAACTATTTGACCCATCAATCAACAGCATCAAGGAATCAATATTTTAGAGTAACATAAACTTGCCTGTTGACATTAACTTGTCTGTACACCTGATGAGGTTCTAACCCAATATATTCTCATGAAACTTACTTTCTTAACGTGATTTGATCACATGGTTATATCAATCACAATACTGCTTTTAAATCTTCTGCAAAAAGACCTATCTGTACAAAAAATAGCTTTTTAACATTATTACCTTTCAAATAATGTGTAAGTGCATTTTTGGGGAAATATCATGAGCTGGCTGACAGTGAATCTGAGAAAGCTAAGTAATCCTGCTCACTTTAATGTCATATTTATTTCAAAAGCTTCTTTCAAGGTAAAATGGCGAATATTTTTAGTCTACAGGGAAAAATGTCCTAGCAAAATAGTCCATATCAAATAAATATCCTTAACAATACTAAATTCAATTTTTTTCTTATTGTTTTACTGTTTTAAATTATTTAAAAGCCTACTCCATTTACTAACCTCTCCAAGGAAATTAAAAATCTCTCATTAAATTCTTTCCCAATATTATCATTCTTATCACCTTGAACTAGCCTTCCACTAGTCTGTCATGCAATCCCTTAAGGGTTATCTAATTTAATCATCTTTCAGAATTTTAGAATTATTTATATCAACCACACTACAGAAACTTTTGCCAAAATTATTCTCAATAATAAATCTATGTTCATCTTTTCTATAATTTAGTGGCTGGAGAGTAGAATTGCAAAAGATCTGTTTTTCGGGACCTGTCTCAGATGTGTATCCAATTAAGATATGATTGTGCTCTGCAATTTATTTATTTATTTATGTATTTATTTGCCTTGGCACTTCATTTGGGTTTAGAGTTTATTTTACTCCATTGTAATTTACCTTATTCTTTTGTGGAAGATTTGATCTTCTTATTACTGATAAGTCCCTGAAGAAATTATGCACAGTCATCTAGACTGTTTATCACTGCTTAAATGGAAAGAGAGACCTCTGGGAAAAAACAGGGTTTCCGTGCTTGAAAACTTTAAAATATTAAAACTAATATGAAGTCAATTGCTACTGCTGACAATGCTAACTCTAAGAGTTACATTGTTTGATACAACTTTTTCAAGAGAAGGAAAAGAATTACAGATAGAAGGAAAGAATTACAGAAGGAAAGGAGGAAAAGAATTACAGATTCTGTAACTTTGTTTCATACTTAGTTGAGACAGAAATCACCCTGAATAAAAGAGGTATCTTTGTCATTGCAATTCTTTAAATGTGTTAAAAATGCAAATGTTTCCAAACCAAAAGGATAAAAATGCTAATGACCTTCAAATATTTCTAATAGAGCATCAGTGTTACATAAAATTAATAGATTTGCAATCTGACTGCTGTTTATATGTACGGTGAGAACATACAAGATTTTACAGCCAAATTTTGCCTCTGACAAAAAAAAATTCTTACATTCCTGGAATATTCATGTAAGATTTCACATAAAGACATATTTTTCAAGTATAAAACTAAGCTTTGTTATACTTGCATCACCTGTCTTGAAAGAGGAACCCATATACACTTCTAATTACTAAACCATTTTTAATGCAATTATGATTGTCAGAAATAGTGCAAGCTACTGGAGATTATCAATGCCCTTAACAGATACGGTGTATTCACACAAGTGTATGATATTCAATAATGTAATTCTGAATATTCTCACTAATATCCTGATGTTGAAGAATTTCTTTTTAAATGGGGAAAAAATGCAGATACATACACAGAAAAAAAAAGACAGAAAAAATAAAACATATGCTGTTACTTTCACTGCAACATATGGATTATTTTCACCACTTCTCACAATCTCTTTCTACCTTTTCTTGTTCACTCTCTCATAGGATTTAGGAAATGGCAACAAAAAATTTCATAGTAATGGAAACAGCTGGTTTTTCAGCAATTTTTTTTCCAATTTGTTTGCAGTATTTTTAAAATGATATCTTTATCAATTTCTATTAAATTAAATTCAATCTTAGTATTTCTTAAATTTTGGTTAATAGCTCTTTTCTGTTTTTAGGAAGTTGAAGAAGCAACTGTCGGGTAGAGTAGATTTGTTGCAAGCTGGTGTCTTTATTGTATTTAATCGCCTCATTTTGGATCACCTCCAGTTCTAACCTCAAATATGCACTTAGCTACACCATGTCTTTACCAGGACACTCTTTTAAGGGAAAAACCTTGAAATGTCACACCTTGGACAAAACATTATAAAAAAATAACTGCAGGATATTATCTGGGGAAGCTTTAATAGCAAGATGACAATGAATATACTTCCATAAAGCACAGATGGTGAGAATTTACCCTGATGTCTTCATTGCCCACTCGTTCATTTTGTTTGCCTAATTGCAAATCAGAAGATAAAGCCCTGAGTCGTATTTTGAAGAGGAGAATAGTGATTGTAAAAATAGTGTGACAGTTTTATCTTGGTGTTAACCATCTTCATCTTCTGTACCGTTATTTCACTATGGTTTCTAACAGACAGAAAATATCAATATATGCACCAAATTCCTAGCTGAAAGATTTTATAGAGATTTTATATAAAATATGAAAGCAGATAGAATGTCTATACATTTTCCTCTATATTCATATTGAGTATGGGTGTATATACACACATCCACTCACACACATAGATACAGGAGCTTTGGGGACTTTTTAAGAAGCTCCCATTTAAATTTACACAGCTTTTTACCCATCTAGGTTTCATCTTAAGGAATAGGACAAGGAATAGGACAAGGAATATTACCTTGTGGTTTTGGCTGAGGTAGAGTTACTTTTCTTCACACTATCTCATATGGGGCTGTGTTATGGATTTGTGCTGGGAACAGTGTTGATCATGTAGATATGTCTTTGCTATTGCTGGGCAGGACTTGCACAGAACCTAGGACTCCTCTGCTTTTAGTACTGCCATGCTGACAGGGATCTTGGGGAAATTGGGAGGACATACAACCAGAACAGCTGACCCCAACTAACATATGTCCATATGACATCACGCCCAGTATATAAAGCTGGCGGAAGAAAGAAAAAGTGGGGAACATTTGGACTGATGCTGTCTGGCTTTCCAGGTCACTGTTACCCATGATGGGGCCCTGCTCTCCTGGACATGGCTGAACACCTGCACGCCCATGAGAACCAGTGAATTAATTACTTGGGTTTGCTTTGCTTATGTGTGTGGCTCTTGCTTTCCCTATTAAGCTGGTTTTATCTCAACCCACAAGTTCTCTTACTTTTACGCTTCCAATTTGCTCTCTGAGCCCATGGCAGGGGAGTGAGCAAGTGACTGTGTGGGGCTTGGCTGATGGTGGAGGTTAAGCCATGGCATGTCTTAAAAAACCTAAGCTTATATGTTTTACTCTTCCTGGAACCTGCCAGTGCTAAGGGGAGATAGGAGAATTACTGCAAATAACTGAAAAACATTGAAAATTCAGAGAAGCTATGTGAGCTTTTTACAAAAAACTGCTTTCATTCGTAGAAGAATCTGATATTTATATGACACTGAATCTTCTGTAAACACAAGTGCACACACACAAAAAATCAAATTGTTTTAAGGTATGGTCTTGGAAAAGATTTAAGAAAGGGAGAACATTTTTGATCGCTACTTATGCTGGGTTAGAAATATAATAAATGATGAATACTAGAGAAATCAAATTACTCTGTATTTCTCAAAAACAGTGATCAAGCTAGTTCCCTTCTCTCCTAATATTTGCTTTCCTTCTCAAGTTATAGGTGGATATGCCAGAAATATTGCAAATCTTGTTGTTAAGTATGTTGTGCATTTTCTGAAAGGACTCCTCTATAGTATTCATTTTTTATCTCAAGTCCTCAGACTCATACACAAAACACACAGACACATAGATGCATATGTACCTATGCACATTGTTTATTCATCCTTAATCTATATAATCAAGATGTACATAAAATATACCTATAATAATTTATTTTTTTATCTTATAAAATGGCTAATATAGACAGACTTCTTCCAGATTCTGGGATAGAGTAAGGATCTGATTTTTTAAATTATAGTTGATATTCATATTCATTTGGGTATTTTCTCTGTAAACCTCTAGCTAAGTTACATGTGAACAAAGAAATAGAAATACTTTCCAAAAAGGAGCAGTGAGCATTTGTACCAATAGCATATAGGAAAGATTAATTTTCTGAAAGTATCTTACGAAGCAACTGGCGGTGATGGAATGACTAGCTTGGATTTATCTGTAGATAAATTTGCTGTACCACATGAGTTTCAGCCCTTTTCTCCTGAGTACGTGAATACTATTTACAAAGGCAACTTAACTAGTGGGATTTGCAGCCTGATTCATAATAATTATATGCAGGGAATCCTGTCTGTATGGTGTATCTTAATATAATATTACGCTGTCATAAGTAACTGAAGTATTGAAATGGAATTGCAAATAACAAAATACTTGGCCTAATATGTTCAAGAGAAAAGTGCTGGCAATTAATTGTTATTAATTTGGTTGGCACACATTAAGAAAAAGAATAACGTGGATGACTACACCTTTACTGTGGAAAGGTTTTCTCTTTTTCTCTAGCTGCCTTAATTTTTAATTTTTTAAAAAAAATATTTGTTTGTTTTTCTGGTTACTTAGCCATTGTAATAATATTCCCTTCAGCAGATCAGAGAATAGAAGATGGCTGGCTGAAAGATTCTGAAGTCTGATGTGCAATGTGACAGCAGTATTAAAGTTATTTCTTGAGTTACTCAGTTAAATTCCCATAATAAAACAAAATTGCTCATAGTGAAAAAAAAATAGGATATATAGTCATTATGATCTTAAGAAAACAGATACATTGACCAGTAAATTAATTATAATACTATGTGTACAAACATTCCTAATTATTCACAATGACCAGGATTCATTCCATCCTCATTTTAAAAACTTTGTTGAGGGTGGAAAGTGAATTTCTGTTATACTCTCTCAGTTTAACAACCTCTGAGTGCCAAAACTAGATGATTTCCAGATGAAACAGCACAGGAAAATTCAGTTCAGGAGAGCATTGTATTGCAACCTCTATGCAGAATTTAGCCATGGGAACACTGTGTAATCAGCATGCATCACAATGCATAAAAACTGTATGACTTGGGTTGCTGGTCATCACACCAACTATTTCACTCTTTAGGTCCACTCTAGTGGTGCTGCACTGTTTGCTAATGTACACACAGCCTCTCTTCAGTTTTGAGGACAGTCTTGTCTTCCCACTGGAGTCAGCTGGGAAGGGTGGCTAACCAGAGTTTTTTTTGTCTGGATAAGATCTGTTTCCCTTAAAGTGACTGCACTCGTTATGGGCAGCTGGGCTAAGGTTGCGTGTCAGCTGTAAGTGCTTCAAGCGGAAAACGTGTCTGTTTCCTCACTTACACCTCCATCCTGCAAGACCCTTTCATAAAATGAGGTCACCTACTTGCATCCTTTGACCTCAAAGTTTCACAAACACATTCTACAAAGTCTCTGTAAACAAACCAGTAGTAAGAAAATTGGAATTAGTGGCAGAGAAATGTGCACTTCTACCAAGTGGAAAACTTATATAGGCTGACCATCACAATTATATTCTACAAGCTAATCCAATTTCTATATTTTTTCAAGAGTAAATAGTACCACATACCAAGAGTATCAGTATTTTTTCTTTAATAAATTTATTGAAAGCTCAAGGCAAATCCATGGCAAGAATTTGAAGAAATCCGCAATTAAAATGCTGCATGGATATTAAAAAAATATTTAAATTTATTAGTGATGTTAAAAAAATAGAATTAAAATTAAGATAATCTCTCTGTGAGATTAAACTTTAGCATAAACTAATAAAAATATCAGAACTGAGCAATAAATGAGACAGCTTTGTTTAGTCAAGCGTTCATTTTCTATGTTACTACTTTCTGAAATGTTTAACGTACAAGTAACAAGAAATTAATGAATTCAGGTTTTATTGGGTCATTTGGGAATTTTTGGCTTCAGTCATGTTTTTTGGGGTGTATGTGCTATGTTATTTGGGGTCTTTTTTCATTAGAAGGGAGCTATTTTATTTTTTACAGGCTCTAGATGAAGCTATTAGAACAAAAAACTGGGATAGGAAATAATCCAGATCTTATACAGAGTTCTTATAGTAAAATATTAAATGCATAGTCAAAATATATTTTTTGTTATGATTCTCTGAACAAATATCACCTGAACATTAATTTTTCTCACTCATAATAGTTACTTATGCAAGTGAACTTTCAAATACTATATATTCAACTGGGAATGCCTCTGAAAGTACAACTCTCATAGTCTCTTCAGCCAATACAATCTTTATTACTTTCCCTGGATTGCATTTTAATCTATAATTCATTAATTCGTGAAGGTCAAAAGTCCTTCAGCTAGTATGAAAAAACTCAAGAGTTTAAAATCCCACAGCAGAAAAAGTAAAAAAAAAATACTTAAATATCTTTAACTTTCCACTTCTTCTGCCTTTTAGAAGGTTGATCAGTCCTTATGTGACAGTAATAATAATGATGATTTCTTGAAGAGTAGATGTCCTCAGTTATGCAGTATAAATTGAAGGTAAAAACAAAACGCTATTAGTATGCATCCTCATATTTCTTTGCTCCTTCACAGTTTCCTCATAACAATGCACTTTCTCTTCTACTTATCACAAAGAACTATTCCCTTAACTACTCCAGAGTCTTTCTAATAGCAAAACATTAAGCTCAAAAGCACCTGGATTGTGGTATTTGAATAGCTGAAGGGAATTTTTATTTCCCTTTAGTTTTTTCTTTTTTTTCTTAAACAAAAACAGGATAATAAATTAAAAATGTGAATGTCACAAGTATTGAAAAATTATTCAGAAGCATCACCTGGAGAAAAACAAAAATTGCCATCTGCATGCAATTTGAAAACCTGGTTCCTTTGTTATAATGTATTTTGTTTTATTTTAGGTAATTGTAATTAAAACCTAGTAGTCATTGTGATTAAGTAGTACTGATAAATTTCTGGACACATCCATGCAGCGAACTCATTCCTATCTATTGTTCAGTGACTATTCAATGTAAAATGGGAAACAAATCTGAAATAAGAGAATTTGGATGCTGAAGCCATGAGAAAAGAACTGCAGTACTCAAATTCACATATTCTCAGATTCATTTATAAGCAATATGAGTACAACAACTGTTTAATGATTTCTATGTTTTGATGTGCACAGAGTTCACACTTGTGAAAAATTATGGCTTCATCTCCCCTGGTCCATTTTACGATGGAGGGATGGAGGGATCCAGAGTATCCCCATATTTAGAGTTAATTAGTGTTTGTTAGTTCATAAGTACAGCTCCAATATAACAAAAATATAAAGTTGTTAACAGTTGCTTGACAACTTGGGTCATATTTTCTCTTTCTTTCTTTCTTTCTTTCTTTCTTTCTTTCTTTCTTTCTTTCTTTCTTTCTTTCTTTCTTTCTTTCTTTCTTTCTTTCTTTCTTTCTTTCTTTCTTTCTTTCTTTCTTTCTCTTTCTTTCTTTCTTTCTTTCTTTCTTTCTTTTCTTTCTTTTCTTTCTTTTCTTTCTTTTCTTTCTTTTCTTTTCTTTCTTTCTTTCTTTCACATATGAACCAGATCAACCTAAACAGAGAGAAACGAGTAGGCACACTCTATGTCTCATTTACCTGAGTGGGCTGTACTCCTTTGCAATAGAACAGTTATGACTGATCTAAGTCAAAATTCAGTACGTTAGGCTTGAATAGAGAGTCCAGTGAAGGCCACAAAGGGAATCAAGGGACTGGAGCATTTTTCGTTTGAGAAGAGATGGAAAGGGCTGTGACTGTTCAGCTTGAAGAAGAGAGGCTCAGGGAAATGTAAAACAGAAAGACTCTTCTCAATGGTGCCCTGAGACAACCTGCATAAATTGAAACACATGCTATTCTGTCCGAACATAAGAAAACATTTGCTTACTGTAAGGGTGGCTGAACACTGGAACAGGTTTCTTAGGGAAGCTGCAGTGTCTACCTGTGAAGATATCTAACTGAACACAGATATCTGACTGAACACTGTCCTGGAAAACTTTCTGGAGGTGAAGATACTCTCATTTCGGTAGAGGGCAGCTGAAACAATCTCCAGAGGTGTTTTCTGACTCCCGCCATTCTGTGATTCAGTCATTTGGCTTTTCAGCTTTGCTTTTCAGCACCCCATGACTTGCATCAATGCTCTTTGCCCTGTCTCAAGGAGGTATCACAAGCCTGGTGGAGACACATGCTTGCCACCTCTAATGAGCTCACACTTCTCAGTGAGATTAAAAATAATACTCTGGGTCACTATTTGCTATAATACTCTGGGTCACTGGGTCATGAAGCTGACCCACTACACAGCTGAAAATGCAAAAACCCAGAGGCATAATGGGGTCACTATTTGGTCCCCATTATGCCTCTGGGTTTTTGCATTTTCAGCTGTGTAGTGGGTCACCTTCATGAAGTGGGGTGCTCAGTGCCCGTTTCAGAGCCCTAGAATTATTCCTGTGCTAAATAGTATTTTTTTCTGATCACTTAACATAAAATCAAGTATCTTAAAAACTTCCTGTTAGGCTAGGCAACACATCAAGGAAAAGATTAATCTTTCCTTAAACACAGACTTCTTAGAGTTAAATAATCAAGTTTTGCTGGTTCTTGTAGGTTGACTTTAAAGTGAATGAATGTGGTTAGTTCTGTAGGGTAGAAGTTCCAAACCTCAGGATCATATATCAAAGTAATGGTTTTGAGTTAACTTTGTGAACAAGCTATACATTAATATCTTGTACTGCATTTTTAAAACTCTGTTAGGAAATTATTCTTGTTATCACCTAATGATGCTGCATAATCACAAAAATTAAATAAAATTTAAAGAAAAATTATGTTTCTTACCAGAGTTAAAATGTGAATCCATCTATAAGTATTAGCCATTATTTGGTTATAAATTCACAAATAAGTTTCTTATCTGGGTCACCTTTATTCATAATTCTGTTTGTGTTTTTTGTGGGTTTTTTTGGTGTTTTTTTTGTTTGGTTGGTTTGGTTTGGTTTGGTTTGGTTTGTTTTTTTTATTGGATTTTGCTTTTTGTTGTTTTGTTTTGGGTGGGTTTGCTGGTTGGTTGGTTGGTTGGTGTTTTTTCAGTCATATTGAAATACAACTACAGCTGGCTGAAAAATTCTGAGCTTGATTTAGGAAAGCCTTACTTATTTAAGCAGCTTCACTTGTTTGAAATTATATAGGTTATGAAAAAATAGTAATATGGGTAATGAGTTCAAGATATGTCATGGAACAGGGATGATGTGAAGTGAGTGCTGAAAATAATTAAATGTTCATTGTTATGTTTCTATGGAGTAGTAGTAAAACAATTAAAACCTAGAATCAAATTGCCTTACTTAGGCCTTATCGTCACCTTAATTGATATTTAATCATATTTAACCATAGATTAAATATGAAGCCCCATCATAGATTAAATATGAAGTGTTGCCTTTTGAAGGTTAAGCAAAACAAAATCTGTCTAATTGGTTCAAGTGTAATCATTTTTTGTCAGGAAATCTTAGAAAGAAAACAATTATATGAAGAATATAATTATATTAACACATACTGTTAAAAAAAGCAAAAAGCCAAGAAGAAAATAAACATTGTTACAATGGCTGAATCTGTCTATAAGTTACATTAATCTGTTATGACTTTAAGAATCTTTGCTAAATATGAAACTAAAGAAAATTCCAAGTAAAACATTCAGTTGAAATATATTGATAAGGTATGTTTCAACAACCAGAACCCCCACTCCACAATCCCAAATAGTTATTACTTCCAAATCAACCAGATATACTTCTTCCATAGCATGAAGTACAATATTCAGATATAAGCAGTGCTTATCTGCTTCAAAATATGAAGCATAATGTTCTTTTTATTAGACAAAAAACTGCCTACAATTAACCAATTGGAAAAGTAATTTTAATATTAACATAGAGATGGGTAGATATACATAGAGGTTATTGTCAAAAGTTGACACGGTAATCCAGGTAATGGAATATTTGACTTTTTTGCCTTCTTTGGTTTGAAGGATCAGGAATGCTACCAGTATCCAAAACAGGTGTGTGAACTTCTGTCACCTGCAACTATTTGGATAATTATACTTTAATTTTAAAAAATAAATGTTAAAGTTCACATCCAATGGGGTTTTTGTGACAATTTTTATAAATAAACCAGGCAAAAGAGCAATGAGAATTACAGTTCTCACATGACTTTCCTAACTGAAAAGCCATTTCTCTTTCTTTTTCTTTTTCTATTTATGAGCCTTTCATCCTTTTCTACATGTGGTCTCACTTCAATAGGATGACATAATGACTTCTAGTTTTTAAACACCCATTTAGATCCACTACAATGAACTAAACATTTATAGGAGACTGGAAAGACAAAACTAAACAAGAACAACACAATTTGGTGGGGGAGGGGGAAGGGGGAAGTCAATGCTGGATTAAGCATTGTCTAAAGATAGATAACAATCAGACTCAACTGTATTTATAGTGGCAAATGTGAGAGATATACAGGCCACAGCTTCTTAGTTTCTCCATTTCCTCACACATCCAGTCCTTTTCCTAAATTAGTTTCATTAGCAAAGATGCATTACCAGGGAAATCAAAGATGTAAAAGGACTGCTAGGTCACCTCATCTGCAGAAAGTGTATGCATCTTAAACACTGCAGAAGCAGGGCCTGATTCATTCTAGCACCTGTATTTTCATCTATTGCATTTTACAAAAATTCACAAGCAGTACAGATGTTTCCTGTTAGAGGTGGGGGGAAAACATTTTTCTGGTATTTATTTTTCTTCTGTTTTTTTTCTACCACAATAGAAAAACATTTTTTTTTTCTTCCTTTAGATTCCAGCTCTTCAGAGAGCAACAGTGAACAGACATCCTTTTCTTTCTAAGTGTTCTAGGGCTTGTCTCAGACTTCTGTGTGGTTCATCCCCCATCTCTATTTTTATCTCTTTCATGAAGAATTAGAATAACCAGTTTAATTTTGAAAGTGCTAAATGTTCCCATTTGAAATCTAATTGCAGTCCATCTGGCCTTAGTTAAAGCAACTGCTAAATAGAAGATATTAAGTAGAACCTAATTACATATTACGTTTCAAAATTTGAAAATTAGAAAGTAACTTGATTGAACAAACTGTGTTGCAAGACTATATATCACAGAGAATATGCATTCATTCCAAAACTAACTGCTAACTAGGATAATTTATATAATCATTATCATGTGCTTCCACTTTTTGAATTTTTCTCTTTGACATTTTTACATTAAGAAATCATTAAGTTTTGTATTTTAATGCAATTTTTTCATTTAAATTACCCACAGATACTCATTATGGTTATGACTATGCATAGCTTTTAGCACTAATATATCTCTGAAAACATATTGTTTATAATTCCAAATCCTCGGCTTTATAATTTAAAATTTTAACTCCTCTCTGAAGCTGGGATAATATGGTTCCTTTGTCTTCAGCAAAACTATTTTGGTTTAGAGAAGCTGGGGAATTTGCTTCTTTTTATTGTACTTTCCTTTCTAATGGGCTTCAATGCAGTTATACAGTTAAATAAGTACTTCCCATATCTGCTCTAGAACTTACCATTTTCCTTTCTGGCTGTGAATGAGTATGGATGTTCTAACATCAACATGTATGACATGATGTTGGCATTTTGTTCTCTTCCTTTTCATTACTACTTACACCATCTTTTCCCTTCTGCACCCCTTCAGATTTGTCTTCAGTTTTCCTTCCATCCTTTATTGTCTTGTCAGTGCAGACTTTTATTTGGTTTGACCTCCCTCTTTCTCATCATTAACTGCTGTCATCTTTTGCTTCATCAGTACCTTTTGCATGCAAGACTGCATACTTGGCCCCTGCCGATCCTTCTGCTGGCCATCTGTTTTCCCATTTTTAAACAGTAGGAACTAGCGACAAGAAACAGCGGAACCAGTCTGGTCTTCTCTCATACAAAAGGCTACAACCACTCTGGGCACTAATCACAGCAGATTGGTAGTAGGAGACTATGACCACACCTGACATACTGTGCTATTTTCATTTAAAAAATCCAGATAAGTGCATGTCCACAGTCCCAGTACTTTTAGTAATAAGGTTTAATCCTAGCACATATCTCTACAGTTGAGAATTTAATGCCCAACTGTGTCTGCAGTGATCTTTTTATCAGTTAAACAGCAAACGAAAAGAAAAAATAATGCAGGGACATGCAAATGTGTTGTTGACTTATCACTCTAAAGACATGAAGAAAATACATACAAGAAACTGCACCACTCCCTGAAGCAGTCTGCCTTAAATCTATGCCATAAAACTGAAAACACTCCCAAACCTCTTCGCACTATATCAAGTTTATTGAATTGTGTGTTTACCAAAGAAGGATCTGAAGACATGGCAATTCACAAATACATATTTCACATAAACTAGTAAGTAACTGAATTGCTCGGTAGTAGGTGCTCTTTATTTTCCTTTCTCTAGCAGAGGAGTTGACTAGAGCAAGTATGTGTAATGTTTAATGTTTAAAGAGTACTAGGAATGTCTACTATTTTTTTTCTGCAAAAGGACTTCATTCTTCTTAAAAATAAAACATTTTGTCACCATTTAACTTAGGATAAGGCATTAACTGCTAATTGATAACATACATGAAAGTAAAGGACTGCTAAAGTATCTCTTAAAGAATATGGAGTTCAGCATAATGAAAGAAGTATACATAGTATAATATTTTTCATCTGAATTTTTAGGAAGAACACTACAGATATGAAGTGACCAATGATGTTAAATAAGGGGATTTAAGGCATCAGGGGTATAAATGCTTGCATTTTTTGGACTGCTGAGGAATTTGATGTTATGCTTCTGCTGTCAAAAGAGATAAAAGCCCTAAAGCCTATTTAGCTATGCATAATGATCTCTTTTTGACTGCAACTTTTTGCAGTTTCTGAGGAAATCTGTGGTAGCAGGATCACATTTCAAGATGGAGTTTATCTTCTTGCTATAAAAAATGGATGTTCTTCAAAGGAGTGCAACCATTAAATTAAAGTTGCACATACTGGGATGCACTGGGTTTGGCTGGGGTAGAGCTCATTTTCTTCACAATGGCTGGTATAGGGCTGTGTTTTAGATTTGTGCTGGGAACAGTGTTGATAATATAGAGGTGTCTTTGTTATTGCTGGGCACGGCTTGCACAGAGCCAAGGCCTTTTGTTGCTTTTCTGTACTGCCACACTGGCGAGGAGACTGGGTGTGAGTGGGAGGCTGGGGGGAAACACAAACAGAACAGGTCACCCCAATTGACCAAAGGGATCTTCCATATCAACTATATCATGCTCAGTATAGAAAGTTGGGAGACAAAGGAAGAAGGGGGGCATTTGGAGTTTGTCTCCTTGAGAAACCATTGTGCGTAATGGAGCTCTGCCTTCCTGGGAATGGCTGAATACCTGCCAGCCAAAGGCAAGTGGTGAATTAATCTCTTGTTTTGTTTTGTCTTGTTTATTGCATGCATAGCTTTTTTCTTTATCTCTGCCCTTGAGTTTACTCACTTTTGTCTTCAGAATCTCCACCCAGTCACATGGGTGGAATAGTGAGTGAGTGGCTGCATGGAGCTTAGTTGCCAGCTGGGCTTAAACTGTTACAAGAGGGGTTGAATCAGGTTTTCTGTTCTTTTTGAGATAGCAATTGCTCAATTTTTGCAGTATCTTCTTTCAGATATTATTCCATTTGTTTCCATTGAATGACATATAATTACCTTCAGCAAAGATTCACTATAAGTTTGAGACACCTAAAAAAATTTGGTTTTTTATGTGGAGTCATGGGTTAGAAATGATATCAAGATCAGGTATGTGTCTGTAGACAGGTAGGTGTCTGAATTTGGAGCTGAAGATCCAATTACACATGGAAATCAACAGTTCAATTACTTACCTAAAGATGGGCTTGTGCAATTTGAGATCACAGACTCATAGGATGGTTTGAGCTGTAAGAGACCTTAAATATAATGCAATTCCAACCCAGTGGAAGGACAACTTCCACTGGTTGCCAGAGTAGGCCTAAGAAAGATACTTTGGCAGAGATGCTTGAGGAAAGATCATGCCCTCCTGCAATGGCAAGCAGGAGCTGAGCAGATTCACAGCCTGCACAGATGAAACCCACATTTTGAAAAAGACATGTACTCATTTATGCACAATTTATGCAAATGGAGACTGCCAAACTGGAAAAAACAAGTGTTTTCCTTTGAGCTTTTAAACTGTTAAGGAAAAAAAAAGCTAAGCGCTCCAAACCAGTCAGCTTCTTAATTCAAGTCACAATTAAAATATGGAGATTTAATCCTATCTTTCTTTTCATTTTCCTATATCAGAAAGCAAAAACAAAAATGAGCCCTAAACATATGAAAAATACAAGTTCAGAGATATTAAATAAAAAATGTACAATAGAATGAAAGAATGAGTTCTCAGCAAGTGCCTTACTTCTAAATGTCTCTCTTTTTTTTTTTTTTTTTTTTTTTTTTTAATTCAAGGAGAAAAGAAAAAACACACAGAAATTATGCAGTCAAACACTACCTTATTTCATTCTAATGTAGCTGTGGACAGAAGACAAAGGGATATGCCTGATTAGACCACTGAATACCACAGTCAATCCTAAATGGCAACTAGGCCATATGAAATAGGAACTTTTGAAAAGAATATTTTGTGGAATGGTTTAAATGTCTTCCAAACTTCTGTAATAACAAGAATGAGCATGTGTCAGTGATGGAACAACCATCCCTATTTCATGATTATGGCATGAATGGGGCAAATTGTAACTCTATCAATGGATATGCATTCTATCATAGCTGCCTGAAAGTTGAGTATGTTTAGCTACTAGAGTATATAGATTTTAAAATATTAAAATGCTGCTATGATATTTTAGGAGTGGAGATAAAATACAGACTTTGCTAATACCTTTCTTGATCTAATTTTGACCTCCTTACTGAAGAAAGAAGTCAGAGGCAGAATAAAACCAGTGAAGAGAAAGACATTTAGCCTTCATTACCACCTCATCAGTTCAGTTAGAAGGAAAACAAACATGATAATGTGGGTTCTTAGTTTTCCTCTCCTTTGAAGTTAATACAAATGTGTCTTTTCTAAATCTCTATTGCCTAGAGCAGTCCAATCACCATTAATGTTAGGCAAACTTACTTAATGCAACTTTAAAGAGAGAAAGCAGGGTTAAAAAGAAGTAACAGAGCTTGCTCATCTTGGAAAGAGATTGCAGAAGTCAGGGCATGTGAAAAAGAGAAATTTTGTCACAATTCATATGTGAATGAAATTAGCTTTCAGTTCTTATTGCAATAGTAATTCAGATTTACTGGCCACAATCTTCAACTTGACTGGTTCAAGTGAGAACAGCAGGGCAAAGTCCCCTAATGCCAACAAAATCAACCATGGAAAGAGCACTCAAGAAAATCTCCTAATAAGTAGCACAGAGCATTCAGGGGTAAATATGTGATATCTAGTGTATTTTCCTGCACACACCAATTCAAAAGTGCTTCATTTATACCACTTCCTAAGTGGGTCGAAATTATTATGTCAGAGCACTTGGTTATCTAAGATGATACCAAAAATAAGTCTTAGTTAACTTAAAAAATTAATAAAATATCTGTGTGAGTAAATGATAGAGTTGATGTGCTTAAGTGATGCCTTTCCTGTTTGCAAGACACTGTTGCTGATGAGTTTCAGCTTCACACTTGTGTGAATGACTGGGGAGTTCCCCTAGGGAGGTATAATATCATCCAAATGCATTAGCCAACAGAGAAAATCCAGCAAATAGGAAAGGAATTTTATTTATGGCTATGCAGAGAAATATATTTCCTTGAATATCTATATCTTGCATAGCTTGATTATCAATGTTTGAGATAACAAAATCCTTCCCAGAAGTACAGTCCTGATGTAAACATTCACAGGACAAAATTGTGGACTACGAATCAATAGCAAGGCAGAGGCTTAGTAGTGATCTTCTTTCTATTTAAGTAGAATAAAAACAAGTAGTAGAAAAACAAGAATGAAATGAGAAATTTATTTACTTGGGAAAAGAAAGTTAAAGGAAAGTTTTTACCAGAAGTGATGGAATGGAGAGAATGGATTTTCACGTTGGCATATAATACTACAATAGACAATTATTTTAATGCATGAAAAAAAAATGAAAAGGAAATTTTTGTCAGACAGAACTTATGAATTTTGGGAGAACTTATAAGAAAGAATGACAATATTCTAAATACAATTACAAATATACCATCCAATGTCTTCAAGACTGATTTCTACATAAGACAAAAGCTGAATCTGACATCTCAAAGGTAAATAGTCCAGGATAAGAAAATGTCATATGAGAAGTAAGGAAATAAATAAAAGACAGGGAACCTTCATAAAACTAAGAATGTACAACTATGGAGAAAATATTAACCAAATAATTCAGAAAAGGTTCAACGAGCCTTTGCTACCTAAAGGTTTTTAGTCAAACTTGGTTCCAAACTTCAGTGATACAGATAAAGAAAATATAAAATAGTCTTTCTAAATTGCCACTTAGTCAGGCCGTGTTGAAGCAAAGAATACTCATTTTGAATGACTAGAAAACAGAAACAAAGATATTTCTTTTTTTATTTTAGGCTAGATAATGTAAAAAAAAAAAAAATTATAATTTGAAATATAAGCAGGTTTCAATCAAACACTATTTTCATTCACATTAAGAAAATTGTTTGAAGAAAAGATATATAATTTTTATTTTAAAAATTGAGGTTAGCTCTTCAGATGCGAATAAAAGAAGATGGACAAAGGACAACCAATGTTAATAATTCATATTTTGAGTTATTTCTGAACTATGTAATTAATGGTTTAATGAAGGAATTTATCAGCATCATTCAGATATCCAGTGCTACTTGATGTGCCCTATCAAATTTTATATAACATTCAACTGCTAGTCCAGAAGGCACAGGTTTTCCTTAAGCCTTATGCTCTACCTCCCAGTCCAGTTCAAGTATCTCTTACATCTGTGTACCAATGGCACTAGACACTGTTCAAGGAGGTGAATAAATCCCCAAGTGTTTTCTGTACCAATTAGGGACATAAAAGCCATGGACAACCAAGATTATTATGGCTGACATGTACAATCATTATCAAAATAAAAGCACTTTAAGTGCTTCAGAAAGTAGAAAACTGACCTTTTCACAAATGTTAAGTCTCATGGCAGAAGAGCCTCTATCATAGTGCAGAGTGCTTCTGTAAGTCAGCATTTTAATTACCTGAATGATTTACATTTCCAGTTTACTTGCCTGCTCTCAACAGCCAGCTCGTCTTTCATCTTGTGTGTGCAATCACAAGCAGTGTGAAATGTTATTAAAATGCTTAGGCATAATTGATAGAGTCAAGTTCCCAGCATGCCTAAATTACTTTCATCAGGACATTTTTTCTAAATTTATTTTTAAGATCCTGCCCTAAAGGTTTTCTAAAGCCTGGCCTCCAAACTCAAGATAGCTGTGGCTTCTTATGAAAGACACTGCTTAATTTTATGAGCCAATGTAAGAAACTGGTGCAGGAAAAGAATCTCAGTAAAGAGGCAGGGAATGCAATGCAAAAGAAACGTCTGGGCATGAGGAATAAAATTATACTCTTGCAGGAAGGGAAATGAGGAATTAAACTGTGTTGGTTATCCCTATTCACTTACAACTGAGGAAATTGAGAGAAATGCCTCCTTAATAGTGATTCCAGAAAAGTAGCCCTGCTCTACCTTTTTCATAAATGTCCCTATTCAGTCAAATGTAGAACATAGACTTTTCTGATTACCTAAAGATGATAATGGCAAAAATTCTTAGCTTTCTTCAACTACTTGAAAACCATTTCCCCCAATATTAATTAAAGTTGATTTTTCTTCCAAGGTGATTCTCATTTTATTGGTCTAAAAAGTGGCCATATAACTAAAGGCTTTAATCTACATGTCTTGTTCTGAAAAGCCTTTTTCTTTTAGGCAAAACTAAGCTTCTGTTCCAAACAGCCTAATTTCTAATTACTCCATCCTGAGTAAGAGGCTGTTTTATTCTTATCAGCAGAATTTTATTAAAAGAGAATCTGCAATCTTCAGCAGACAAGATACATTATCTGAACTCTGCCTTCATCACCTAATCAAAGCAGATTTATAGAAAATTGTGCATCTCTGTGGTACTGAGTATTTTGTTGAAAAGACCATATTGCAAAGGGATGACACCTACATCATCAAGGACAGAATGTTTTTAGATTTACAAGCTGCCAGGCACCACAAAAACATGGCTGGCTGCAGCTATACCATTTACCATGTGATGTCACACTGGATACAATGTAACAGGATCTGGTGATACCATTAAAGGATAACAGTAGTCCTGTGCCTTTTTAACTAAGAAATAATTCTGTTTCCTAAGTAGACAAATGAGGCTAGATAGCTAAGAGCTTTTGTCCTGAGATTACTGCGAGGAAAAATAACTCATTACTATCTTCAACTCTTTTTTATGAATATGTATAAAAAATTCGTTTGATAGTTGATATTTGCAACTATTTCTGGGGTTAAATTATGTATTTAGACTTTGTTTTTTAATTACCTCCCCTTACTTAGAATAGTTGTCTTGTTAAACCTAGAAACACTCATTTTAAGAGAATCAATGCTTAGAATTTCACTTCAAGAAAAGGGAATTCAGTCTCTCTTCACTAAAAAATTCTGGTTATAAAGGGATCAGATTATCCATCTGTGTATCAGCTCTTCAAGCTGACACCTTCTCACTTTTATTTTTTCCTGAAAGGCACAGTTTTCTTGAAATGAACTACAAGAGGTATGACACGCTAGCAGTGTCATGCTTCTCAGAGGTAATTGCTTACTTCATGTACTGCAACATGAAACCTTAAACCATAAAGCTGATTCTCTCTCTCTCTCACTTTGGTCTTCATATAAATTTTTCTTTGTGTTACATGCTTACAGCTGTAGAGAAAGTATTTGATGAGCTACTAATAAAGATAGCAGACACCAAGGGCTTTGTTGGAAACCTCTTCCATATTTTACTGAGAAAATAAGCTCCTTAACTTCTACTCTCATTCTGGAAACTACTTAATCACAGGAATACAAACTGAAGTACTAATGAATTGGTGGCAAAACTGTAACTTCAGTGAATCTAGGAATTTATCTTCTTTTATTTATTTTTTTCTTCCAAATGATATTTTTAACAATCAGAAAATTCAGGGTATAGCTCAAGGAACATTTTATGCAAGGGACTGTTGTTAATGGGTAACTCTAAGGGGAATCACATGGTGCTGGTGTCTGGAGCGTGGGAAAGAGCCTGGAAGAGGAGTTGTGTATGCTGTTCTATCCTAAAACAAGCAAAAAAGTTCCTGGCTTTTTTATTTGCCAGAGACATAGCCTGGAATTAGCTTTCGTTCTTGGTTCCCCAGATTTAAGGTACTACTACCAAAGGTTTTTTTGCAATGCATTTTGTTATCTACTTAGAAAAATATATACTTAAACAAGAAATTTAATTATTATGCTCTTTAGACCAGCTAACATTCTATTCTTGAAAATCTAAGTTTTTCACTATATTAAGGTCTCCCATTTTCAAGAACTTTCTCAGCTCAATTTACCCATACTTACAGATTTTCATTTCATATCTGTTGTTGCTTAACCCCAGCAAGCAACTGAAGACCACACAGCCACTCAATCCCTTCCTTCTAGTAGGATGGGGAAGAGAATTGAAAGTGTAAAAGTGGGAGAATTTGCATGCTGAGATAAAAGAAAGTTTAATATTTAAAACCAGAATCCATGCAGTCAAGTGGAGCAAAACAATTGGTTTATTCACCATTTCCCACAGGCAGGAAGTTGTTCAGCCATCTGTAGGAAAGCTGGGCTTCGTCATGCATAGCAGTTACTTGAGAAAACAAACACTATAACCCTGAATTTCCCCTTTCCATGAAGCTCCCCCAGGCTATATACTGGGTATGATGATCTATGATATGGAATCTCTTTTGTCAGTTCTGGTCACCTGCCCTGGTTAAGTTCCTCCCAGCTTTTTGTGCTGCTCCTCCCTAGCAGAACATGAGACACTGACAGTCCTTGGCTAAGGGCTGTTTTGGCTTGGAAACAGCCAAAACATCAGGTTGTTATCAACATTGTTCTCATACTAAATCAAAACCTCTTAGCATTGCAGCAGCTACTAAGAATATGAACTCTGTCCCAGACAAAACCAGGACAATCCCATTACCATCAATGCACCACCTCTGCTCTGCTGGTGATGCCAGCCTTAGTTGGTTTCTTGCTTTTCTTCTGACAAAAATCTCTCTGGGTTTCCTACTGAGGCAGTGCTCTAGACCTGGATGATAAATTTAGTGTATTCCTACCTTCAGTTATCTCTGAGGGTCCACATTTATGCAGTTTTTACAGTAAATCATCAATACATAACTTAGAAGTGGACAGCTCAAGAAAATGAAAGGTTTTTTTGTAATCAGTCAACAAAAAACATTAATAAGCAAACATGATACCTATGGATTTTTCTCCTCTATTAAGTCCTTTTTTACTTTTCCAATTTGATTTATTTTTAATGAGACAGGTACTATATCTATCTCTTTATGTTTGTAAGCTTATAAACTTATAGGCCCCAAGCAAAAGGGTACAAGATAAACAAACATAAATTACATCAAAATTACTTAGCACACCTATATTATTAGCATACAACCACACCTTTATGGTCCAGTTCTAAACATAACATACATTCTGTTTGTGCTCTTGCTTGTGAGAACAGGTATAGCTAAAAGAGAGAAACTGCAAATATTGTGGGATTAGGTTTATTTCAGACTTTTTAACTAGTGTGCGAACATGTTTATAACAAAGTCGTAATCAATAATCCCTTTTATTAGCTGAGAATAGCAACAGGTGTAATTTTTCTGTTATTTTCCAACAACTTGCCACTATTTGTTTATAAGTTACATAAAATTTTATTAGTATTTATGCCTGTTGTCTGGTTCTTGGTACTCCTCACTGTTTAATATCCCTGCTTTGTTCCTCTAAGAGTCCTCCTTCAATATAAAAGGTTGTTTCATGTACTGTATTTCTTGGTCCAATATCTATGTTTCTGTTTTTTCTGACATTTTCTTTTTGTCTACATAATTGCTTTACTGTGAGTCTTGTCAGGCATTAAAGAAGAAACCAAAGGTTTTATTTCTGGAGCTAAATGTTTAGCTTCCTTTGTAATCTAATAGCTTCTCTATTACACGGATTTTTCATAATTTGATCATAATTTGAGCTAGCCAAATCCAATAGTCACTGTGAGCAAAAGGCCTATAATTACATATAAGCTGA
This sequence comes from Rhabdornis inornatus, assembly GCA_013397075.1. Classification (NCBI taxonomy): domain Eukaryota; kingdom Metazoa; phylum Chordata; class Aves; order Passeriformes; family Rhabdornithidae; genus Rhabdornis; species Rhabdornis inornatus. Next base: position 167,225 of record VWZS01004669.1, on the reverse strand, counting down.
TATGTTATGGAATACATAGAATTCTAAAGCATTATTGTTGGCCTCAAAGCACTGTTGTTGAAAGTGAATCACAATTTTAACTGCAAAATAAATATACAGTTACTACACTGGTTGATGTAAACTGCCGTATTGATTCTCCTTCTTAAAATTGTCAGTGTGAAATGTATTGATTCTTGTTTAGAGCAGAAAGACAGGGAGGCTATCCAAGGAAAGCTTAAATATAATGGGAAGTTTATTTCATGGGAAGGTTAATTGAATCTAACTCTTTTTGGCCTTCATTTTAGCCAGAAGAAGATTCTTTCTGATATTAAGGCATCTAAATCCAGTCATCTACCGATGGGTCAGGAATCTGTTCCTGTGGGGAAAAAAAAAAAGAGAAGGAAAAAAACATTAAGAAAAGCTGTTCCTGCTCTCATTGGAGAAATATGAGGTCTTCTGGAAGAAAATGTCTATCCACAGCATCTCAGGTATGAGAAAAAAGTAGATTTAGATGAATATTTAATGCTTATTACTACTGCCAAGTGTCCTACACCTCCTATTGTGTGACCACAGTGTCCAGTAATTTTCCTAGTTTAGCTCTATGTATAAAGAACACATTTCTTAAAAATAAAAGTTTCTTTTGTGCTTTTCAGAATGCAGGAGGTATATCTTCTTTCATAATGAGTAATTACATATTCAGAAATAAGCATGACTCTAATATTTTAACAGAAAAACTTGAAGATATTTGCTTAACTGTTACTTTGCAGATGCGTGTTTCAAGGCAAATAACCTGCAGCCATTGCATAAGTACATTAACAGTTCAGGTACTCATATATATCTAAAGTAACAGGGCAGCAAGAATACTTATTTATGTATATTTGTCACTTTTGTGCACAATCAGATACTCCAACCCTCTTGGTCAAAGCCGGTAGTAGTAAGAAAAAAGCAACATGCTCTAAATATATCCAGTGTCTGGCTGCTTCAAGATCTCTTAGAGGATATGGATGAAGTAATTCCTTTCACCTCTGGGAAAGGGACAAAACCACCTGTCATCACTGAAAACAAATATAAAGGCTGTCTGGGATGACAGAGGTAAGAAGATTCTCAATTTCCTGCAGCTAAACAGAAGTATTTGTATTCTATGTTGCTGGAATAACTCACTGTACTCTATACAACTGCACCTTCGATAAAGGACTGCTGAGTTACAGGATATATTTCAGTTACTTTTAAAATGAAATTATTTATAATAACTTGGTAGTGCAGGAAATGGAAGCTGGAAAGTTCCCTAATCACAAGCCCATAGAGGGATACTAGATGCATTGTCTGCTCAGCAGGGGCAAACTGAAAAGTATTGTAGGCTTCTACTGTATTTCCATTGCTAGGCATGACCACCTGAGTTTGCAGGTCGTCCTCCAGAACAGGGGATTGTCACACTTTTCATGTCTGAAATGCTGTGAACATTTGCAGCTTTACTTTTACTTACTTTAGTTGTGAAAACATTTTTTCTAATTTCATTATTTTTCTAAAACAAATAATACAATTTTTTTTTCATTATTGTGTCTGAGTTTGTCTACCTTTGCATATTTCTATATGTCAGGCTTACAGTTTTTGTACAAATAATAGCAGTAAGCATGTTCTCTTTTCATAGCAAGCTACTCATGACTGAGATATTGATGTTGTGCAGAGAAATACAGTCCTGGACTCATAGTAGAAGCCACAGGAACTGAGGATACACAGTGTGGAGGAGGGAACAAAAGCGCAGGATGATGGGAAACGGGGACAAGGTTGACCCTGGACATCCCACGGTCATAAGAAACGCACTCATGATAGGTTAAAGAAATGCAGCCCAGGATCTGAACTTTTTTTTGCCATGAGAGAACAACAGATAAGGCTCTGGAATACATACAATGCACCACATTGTAGTGTAAAATTCCATGTAGCTTGCAGACCAAGAACAAGATTTAAATTTTATCAAATCTATTAAAAACAAACAAACCCAAAAAAAACCCCAAAAAAACCCAGAAAGAAAAAAAAAAAAAAAAAAGGGGAATCCTAAAAGGTAGAAAGTCAAATAGCTGACAAAACCATTATGCTCCTTTCAAGTGACTAGGGATGCTGATGACTCCCCACATACACACCAAGGAGATTGCATTGACCTTAACTCCCAGAGAAACAGTGGAAGAGCGAACATGGCAAGAAGAGGACTGGATTCTGGGCTGCACACATAGTGTGTAAAGCACTATATGCTGTCTTGTTTTCACTGTTTGGTAAAGACACTGCCTATGTTCTTTGAATAAGAAGTGCAGACAATTGTAGCCACTGTGTGTAGGACTCAATGATCTTAAAGGCCTTTTCAGCCTTAGAGATTCTATGATTCTGGGATTTGAACAGAATTAATCAACAAAAAGTATTTTGAAAAGGGGGATACTCATTCCAAATTTAGTCTTAAGAATACTGCTGACTTTTCAATTTTAATTTCTCCTATTAAGAGAGAAAATAGTGCGGAAAACATATTCAGATAGGCATCATACTTAACAATGAAAAGAGATGGCATTTGAAAACAAATAGAAAACATCCCTTTCATTTATATGCTGTTTTTTACGGGGTTGTATTTCTCTTGAAACTAGATTGATTGCACAGACTTCAAATATTAGTTTCTCTTTAAAGCAAATGAACAAAGGGTTTATCTTTGCCATGTACAGAAAACAGTTCTGGACCTTTTTATAAATCATCAAATAAATCATCATAAAGCAATTGCTAGAAAAAGAAAGAATTTATACCCATGGATCAATTTATACTATCAAAAATAGAATATTTATCATTCTTGTCTGAAAACCATGTTTTCTTTAGATAAAGGACTTTTTCTACCACTGGAATTACACATAGCTCTAATGTAGACTTGAAAGAATTCTCATGTTGCTCTCTTTTTGGATGGGTATTAGGTACCATGTGATTTTTCTTTAAATAAATACAGTCTGAAGAATTCTATTTTCTCCTGAGACAATAGGAATAATGAGCCTGAGACAATAACGAAGTAAAGAAGTTGTGAAAATAAATCATTTCAGTCCTCCACCATTCTGTGTCCGTAACATTTCAGTTGGTACTGAAAAAAATATAGAATGATGCTACGAAGTATTAGTTACTTCCAGCAGATTTCAATATCTTAATCATACTCAATAATATTTTGTTTTGAAGATAGCATCAATAGAAGAAAAATAACTAATTATTGGAGATAATTCTGCTCAGCGTGTGTAAAGCTTCCACAGTTTGGCCTTGCATATTTATTCAGAACTTAAAGAATATGTCAGTTCTGGAAATATGTAATTAAATTTATCACATTAGTGATAAATATTTTGAAACTTTGAAAAGTTATCATGGGAACAGAACTTTTGAAAAGAAGGTATTACACAGTGTTTGATTTAATAGGTAATGTTTATCTTACTGGGAAAAAAAATGGAATAATGAGATTCTTCCTCTAGGGTTTGATTATCTGGACAAATTTGCAGACATCACTTGGATCAACTTTGCAATTCTATGGGAAGAAGTTGGTTCATTGTGGTGATTATACTTATTTTTTTCTGGACAGTGCTTGACGCACAGAATCCAGGTTGCTGAAGCCTTTGAATGCTCTTCTGTACATTTTTCTGGTTTCTCAGGAGCAGGATGACACCCTTTTCTACTTAGCCCAAGATATATATATATTTTTTTTTTAATAAATCCTTTGAGTTTCAATCTGTTTGCCTTATATAGAGTGTTCTATCACTGATTCTATGATTCTGTGAGTGCTCCAGTTTCCATCCACCACAGCTCCATCCAATGTTAGCAGCAAGAAAAGATTTGGCCCCTCTAAGAATGTAGAGTAAGTAGCAATTTAAGAGGTAGTGTATAAACGTGAATCATCTATGTGTGGCCATAAAGACTCACCACCTTTTCTACAATGGATCTTATCAAATAGCATTCGAATGAAAGGCATGGGGAAAAAAATGGACAAGATTTTTTGTTCCTGGGAGAGAAGGACCTGCATCCATGCCTCCTAAAATATCTCCCCTAACAGAAGGTTCGTGTCTCTATCTATTAACATGCCTTTGACATGCTGCTGGTAGGTCAATATTGCAGAATTCCTTTAGTTCTGTGCCATATCTTCCAACACCACAAGGATATCTTTATTGTTTCTTTGTATGATTTCAATAGCTGAATCTAATCCCTGTCTCCACAGGGACCCTGACATTTTAATAATAATTTGCATGAAGTTCCATGTGCAGTAGAGTACGGTTCTAGATCTGAAACAGAAAAATATCTCTGGCTGAAGACATTATAATCTCTTCTACCACATATAGTATAGAGAAGAGCAAATATCTGTAGTCTGATGAAATCATTGTTGGGTGAAAAAAAGTCAGGCATGCAAGATACAGTTTTGTAAGTACCTCTGCCTGTAAAAAAATAGTAGCTATTTTTCTATGTCCTAACATAGCATACAGAAACAGAAGTCCAGCAGCTGTGACAAGCTGCTTCTACTAAGCAAAAAAGCCCCATATATTATAAAAGGTGTATGTACTTTTGAAAAATGGAAGAAAACTTGGAACACTAGGAAAAAAAGGGACATTTTTTTCTCTTATTCAGAGTCCTGGGACTCTGAATTCAACCCTTTGATATTTAACTAACTTGCAGGGCACATGCTTTTTGGAAAACAGTGTATAAAAGGCAATCCAATATTTGGATTTTATTTCCAATGCTACCTCAGTTAACATTTACAAAAGTTTAGCCTCTAGGAAATATTTAGCACATTATTTAGTATGGATTTTTTTTTTTTATCACTGGTCAAAATCATATACTAATTTTTGAAGATTCAGGCTCTAATTCCCCACTTTTTAATGTCAAAAATAATAATTCTTTCAGGCATCTCACATGCTTAAATATAAGCATTTGACTAAATATTTACTGTAGTAAAAGTTCAACATTTAGTAATCATAAGAGTAAATCCCATTTCTGTTGTTTTTTCTGCCCCTTTTTTATTCTTTGAAATACAGGAAATCTGCCGGTTTTTCATTAAAAAGAGTCTTAGTTGAACATATGTAAATTTTTTTTACATATATTTGCTGATGTGCTTATTAGTAAGTATTTTAAATGCCTAATAGAGAGTTTCTTATGGCCTTTTTTTATTGCAGAAGGCAACTATACAATACAAAACATTATACAGGTCTTTTTAAAAAGCAATTAACATTTTTACTACTCTATGGCAATTATCATATATTTTTAATGTCATTTGTCCTGTATGTATAAGTCATTAAACATCTCTGTTGTATTTCTGAGTTGAGATTGAGTTAATGAATGTTCACAATCAGGTTTTTATGTGAAATCATTCCCTCCTTTGGCTATTTTAGGAGGAATTGATTTCATAATAATGACATTAAACTTAGAATAATCTGTATGCTTTATGGCTGATCTATCCAGTATTTTCAAGTAATTTGTGTATACTGTATTATTAAAACTACAAAAAAAACCCCAAATATCCAGAGGCTTTCAAAATATTATTTTTAAAAATATAAAAGGTTTCATATAGCTTCAAAAGCAGTGCAATTAGTTTTTGAGTTGACTTGCAGTTAAGAAATGTAAAAATGGCATCTAATCAATACTCTTCAGTATTTCAGCTATATTATGAAGGCATTCAGATAGATTAATAATCACTGTGAGCTTTAAATATATACAAAAAATCAGAAAAATTTTAAAAGGAAGATCTTGAAAGGCCTACATTCATATTAAAATAAGTAGGAAAAAAAAAAAAAACAAAACCAGAAAAACCAAACCATATTCATTGCGTTATTGAAATGGCACATAAAGACAAATCAAGGAACAGGCATTTAATGGCATACTTATAACTGAGAGAATTTTGTAAAAATATTTTGCAAAAAAATTTAATTTGAAATAAACTGCTTTTAATTGGAATGTCTTGAATTTTACTTCAGAAAATAACTATGCTTGCAGTGGTGGGAGCATCTATGGACTTTACTGAATTATACAATGCAATGTGATACAATAGAATAACAGAGCTCTAGCATTAAAGCAGTAGGTAAAGAGAAGAAAGCAGAGAAATACGGATTCAGGAGGAGAATATAGAGCAGAATGTGATAATGGAGATAGATATGAGTGCACAGGTGACTGGTCTAAGGGTCTCAGATTTCCTGTAAACAGTCAAAGCAAAACAGAGGCTAGTAAAAAAAATTAATTAGGGAGAAGAAAAAGCACATGTGCAGCAGCTGGTATTTTTGCACAGCTGCTACAGGGTCCTTTTGCTGATTAGAAGAAAAATAGAAACAGCAGGTAGGTTGTTTCAATGTTGACTACATTGCCACTGAAAAAATGGGAACATGCTTTTCTCCATTACCTTGCATCATTTATAGTTCGCCTCCACAGCTGGTGACTGAGAATAATTTCTGTACTATTTCTCCCAGCTTCCCTCTGATCTTTTATGCTTTGTATTCTACTAACTCTCTTGGATGCATCAAGAAATTAACTGAAACGCCATACTGAAACAAGGGACAAAATTAATACTGGCAAGGTGAGTAATGTCACTTGTCCGTGGAAACTCATGAACACCTCCCCCATTCTCCCTTGGCTTTGTTGCATTGTTTTGAAAAGAAATATTTTCCTTTTCTCAGGACAGGATGTCTCATTACATACCAGGTGCAATTCTCTGCCTCTGAGCACTCTATGGATGAGTGGTTTTGTAAGTCTGCATGATAGTTGCTGGTAAACTAAAAATCAAAATTACCCATTCTGCATTTTAAAACTGTTTCCTTTCCTCTCATACCCTTCTGGTTTCTTGCAAAGGACATGTTAGGGTCTTTCACAGGTTGAACTTTTGTCTGGCTCATGAACGGTTCTGGTCCACATACAATAACCAGAACAAATTAACCATATGCACAGTTTAACTTTGGTTAAATGTGAGAAGCTACATAAATTAAATATGCAAAGGGTTTTTTTTAATTCTCAATGTCTTCATCTGAGACACCTATACAGTCATTTAGTAGCTGAGCAAGAATGTAAAAGTACCTAACATGTACTAACTTGATAGCAGTTATTTTTCCCATTTCTGTACAAGGTATAAGCAGTAATGCAAGCTGAAAAGACAGGATTATTGTATTATTCTGGCTTGATTTGAGCATTACAACAGTGATTACACACAGAAATTCATGTATTTCTACGTGCAGCTCAGTAGCTTGCTAAGTTCAAGCACATGATAAAATGGAGACAGAAGTCATATGTAATCACCTCACCATAAAAATATGTAATGATAGTGGAGTAACTTTGAAGATACTGACTCATCAAGGATTAAGTGGCAACTGTAAGCCCACATTTCCCAGTATTTATAACATTCAATAGCATCTCTAACTGTTTGTAGATTTGTTTTTATGATGAAAGCAGCATAGAAGGATTATTTATTGCCTCTGTGTTCTGTGCTGTTATCCTCTTTGCTCTTCAAACCTTTGCAGGCCAATTAATATTCCTTATCTCTAAGAAGGATAGTTCTTTTTATCCCTGAATAAATGTAGTTTAAAGCAGCTCCCAACACACCAATTATTGTAGAATACCAGTATGATTCCATTATATTATGGATAAGTGCAGACTTTGCTCTACTTATCAAACTCAAGACACTCAGAATACGTTATATAAAGCATTAATCATACTTTTCACTTTCTGCCTCAATTTTTCTAGCTTATCCTTCCTGAGAAAAATTATTTCTCAACATGGCTGGAAGCAAAAATCTTAAATCTAAATATCTATTGTAACGATTTTTTGCTTCTCACAAGTGATATTGTCATTTTCTCTTTACACTTGAAGCTGAACTGATGAGAATTTACTTAAGTAATTGACCACTGGAGAAAAGGGACCTAAACAACTCTAGTCATGCACAGGAATGGATACCCAGCTTCACACAGGTGATCTTCAACCCAGTGACCTGGATTTTCAGCGGATGTCACATGGGTCTTCTAGACCTGTTCTAAAATAGATCTATATTAATATTTCATTACTGCCTTTTTTCTCTAACCACTACAGCTATATTATAAAACTCCCATGTAGTGCTCCTTATGGCACCACATTAGATTAAAAAACGTACCCCATTTCCCCAGGTCCTACAACTGTGAACACCTTCTCTAACACCAAAATATCTTGTCTCCTGTCAGGAGTGATGAGAATTGAGATTGCTTAGCACTATCACACAATAGTAGTACTAAGTATGGACTAGAACAAAAATTAGATTATATTTTGATACCTTAAATTATTTGAACCAATAATTAAGTTTTTGAATTGATAGAAAATGAAGATAAAATGCCTTTCTGATATGGGCACAGAAGAGCTTTTTGCAGAATCTCTTATGTGAGGGTTTTTAGGCACCATTTTACAAGTCTCTTATTTGTACTCTTCTCAGAAGGCTGCATTACATCATTACTTACAAATAGCAGTGGATTCACCCTAAAATGCGAACATCTCAAGTGAAAGCCATATTAACTCATGTATAAAAACAGTCTGAACTACATTTGTCTCTTTATGAAAGTTCATATAACTAATTTTATGTAATCTATTAAAATTCACATTTTTTCAGAAATCTTAGAAAGCATTTTTTATTCATTGATGTATAACTCAATATATGTTTCAGTGTTGTTTCTTATAAGAAATCATTGAGAAAGGTCAGACTAAGATTCACTGCCCATTTTGCTGGTTCCAAAATGTTTCAAAGTAATTTACTCTTGTGACTTTTTGCTTACTTTTAAGATTTTAGGTATGATTAACGATCTTAAAAAAAAAATAAAAAATAAAAAAAAATAAAAAAAAAAAATAAAATAAAAAAAAAAGTAAAAAAAAAATCCTTGCAAGTTATTTCCTAAGTTTTGTCACTTCTAATGACCAGACAAGGGGATAATACACCTGGCTGTACAGTAAAATGCATTTATTTTTGAGAGATCTCTGGTTTATGTAAGAAGTTTTTAAGACCACGATTATATATATTTAAAACAGTAGTTAAAACAAACAAAGAAACAAGACAAATAAAAACACCACAGAACAAACAGAAAAGAGAGAAAACAGTCTTGTTTTCTTCTTGTTACATACATCTTTTTTCACATCACCATAATTTTACCAAATAAGTTTTTTGTGTGCGTGTCTTGATGGAAACGGCAGAAAGAAACTTTCCTCATAAGAGTCACAAAAGATATGATCCATCTCAATCAATTTTAGCATACAAATGAAGACCACTAAGTCTACTGATTCATCAGGCTCCATAATAAAAGGAAAGACCTCTGTACTTCATTTGCAAAATTAAAGGGATTCCTTTTCTCTCAATTCTTTCTCACTCCATTTAATAAAGTGGGCTAGTTTATATCATCTCATGAGAAGAAAAAAATTCATTTTTAAAACAAAATATTAACATTTACATCTAATAGCATTTCTTTTGTCATTAAATTTTTTTTAGGATTTCCTTCTGAAATAAACAATTTGACAGACTTTTTTTGTCTATGTACATTTATAGTTTGTTATCTTTTTCGAAAGTATTTCAGAACCATGAAGACTACTCAGAGCCTTGATAGACCAAGTTAAAAATATAATCATAATATTTTCACACATTTTCTGTATCTGTAGCTGATTTGATATATATGTCTCTGTGTAATATATGAACCATCTCAAAGATACATGTTCACTTTTATCTTCTCTTTTTCTCCTGAAATAATTTGTATTCTATTTATTTGAAAATGTTCCAGAGATAACTGCAGGATTTCTGATAGTGCATCCAAATCAGAGGGAGCACCTCTTATAATTTCGATCTTTAAAGTGGAACAACTTATTTTACAGCAGAATATTCCTCTGACTACTATAACGTCTTTATAATTTTACAAACTGCAGTGTGTTTGGGGTTTTTTAATTTTTGTGTTCTTACTCAAGACAAATGATTAAAGGTTCATGCTACAGAATGCCAGCAACAGTATGATCCTTTTATTCAGAAGAAAGTCCCAATGTCACTTAAAAGCATGTAGATGGTAAAGAAAGGAAATGTCTCTCAGTAGCAATAAATAGAATTCTAGATACCTTGCTCTGCTTCATAGCTGCATTGTTGTATTCCATGGTTAAGGAGAATGGTTCATGTGGATAATATTGCAGACTGGCATAAATAGGTAGCCAAAATTTTCAAGGTTCAGGCTGGAGCAGAGAAAACCGGCTTAAGAAAGGAGAGGACAGAGAAAATCATTGATGGGGTTACGGGTTTGCTTTGAAATTTGAAGACATAAGTTATGAATTTATATAAGTAGGAGGGGAAGAGAGATGAAAGTGACAAACTGGGAAAACAAAGCTTTTCCATTTTTTCCATTAAAGAAACAGAACACAGGCAGAATTCTACTTCAGTGTCATCAGGTACTTAAGATTCCATGTAGTGTTTTTCATTTTCTGTATTTTCTAGATTTTCAACATGTCACTGGATCGTTGGAATTAGGAGACATTTAAATATGTAATCGAATTAATTGTTTAGGAATGAAAATACAAAAAGCAACATAAGACATGATTAGGTGATGCCCTCCAAGGAAGAAAATTCAGTATGTCCCAGCAAGGATATTAAAGGCTGAATCATGGTCTGGTTTAATGGCAACCTGTATTGTTTCCATGGGTATTAAATTCTCACTTTTGAGGGGTTTCAGTCTCAGAAATGAACTTTTCAGAAAGAAAATTATCTATTCGGAATACTTGTGCTAGATTTTTAAAATTTCTTGTTCTTTGAAGAAAAATCAGGACAGAGAGAAAAAATTCTAAGTAGATGTGATTGCTTATGTAGAAAAAACCTTCACTATGGTTTGAGGCATATTTTGAAGGAAAACCACACGGGATGAATCAAAATTTTTGAGAAAACTGAGTACATAGGGAGGTCACTTTATGCAGTCCATCCAAAACTAGTCATTTACTGGTTTTTTTGCCTTTTAAAATGTGGCCAGGTACTTAGATCTTCATTCTGCACTGAAACAGCTAATCTTAACTGGCCTGAAGTTTTATAGTTCAACATTAAGTCTCAGAATAAAATATCATGTACATAATGCTTCATTTCACAGATGTACATATATAACCAATTTATATAAGCAAAGTATATTTAGCAGAAATATTTCAAACTTATTGAAAAAAAGGGGAAAAAAAGAAAATGAATAAAGGAGAAATGCCTGTGTCAAAAATATAACTATATGACCTGGAGAGGATAATTTCAGAGGGTTTTATCAGAATCTGACTTTTTTTTGTTAATTATGAAGCATCAGAATTTTTTTAATATTTCAGCAAAAGCTTTTACATTATCTTCCATTTGCAAGACTAATGTTAAATACTATACAGGTTAAGCTGTCAAGAATGTCATACATTCAGCAGTACTGAAGTGAAATTGTTCTTATATTCAGAACAGAAATAAGCTACATTGGTTATAGCCTGCTTTTTGCTCCTCCATACCTGCAGAGACATAGTACTCAGAGTAGCCATTATAATGCCTTTTTGGATCTCATAATGCCATAATGCAGAGTAACGTGACCTTGTCTCAAGACACATGAAATGGTAAATGCTGGAATAGGCAGTGGGCTCTTGTTCTTTCACTGGCTGCTTCTTGAACACTGTTAGCACTCTCAGTAATTTAGGTCTGACAAGTGCTGCTGTCATCCTTAGGTTGGCAGATAGACTGTAACTACAGTAGTGAGCAAACTTGCTGATATGTAGAAAACTTCTTGTTATTCTTTTGGCTTTTCTCTTTCATTATGAACCAAGAAGTTATTTTTAAAGTATGCAGGTTCCCGCTTTTATGCAAAAGTATCCTTTGACAGGTCCTGTCACAGTCCAAAACTACCTGAGGTTCCCACAGCAGCAATATACACCACCCTTGTCTCTTCATATAATTGACTGTAGTAGTGAGAAACATGTGAATGTGAAACAGCAAGCATTGGAATTGATTTTTATATATATAAAAAAGGGACCAAGTGCTCATGTGAAAGAGAAATAATTATATTTTTTCATCTGCAATTAAAAATATATGACAACTAACAGTTGATAGAAATCTCTCTACACAAGGGTCCAAATTTTATAATTTTAGTCTGTATTTTACTCAATGTTGCCCATGCAAGGGGGGAGTGAGTGATAAGTAGTGTTCTCACAAGTAAAGTCACTCCTCAGGTTCATTCAAGAACACAAATAAAAAATAGAATCATATGGTAAATGCACAAAATCAAGTTGGGGCAAAGTTAAGTTGTATAGATAATTTCACTGTGCTTCTCTATGCCTTAATATTTTTTGAATTTTAAGTACCCTTTTCTATAGTTTAGTTTGTGGATGATTGTAATATTTTCCAATAATAGATTGCAGACAGAGTTAGTATTTTTTTTTTTAATATAAATGATTCATATTATTTGATATATGCTCTTATATTTAAATCCTCTGGAGTAAAGATTTTCTTTTTCTTTTTTTTTTATTTTTACTTTCTGTTTTTCCTCTTAGAACATAGAAAATTTGGGTTGTTTCTTTTTTTCTCCAGAGCTTTTTTTTTGTTTTGTTTATCTCTACCCATTATTGCTTCACTTGGAAATGTTTTTACTCCTCTGGGCTTCTGTAACAACAAGCCTAGAGCCTGGCTGTAGAACACTTAACCTCTGATTCTGACCTTTCACACACAGGATGAAATTCTCATAATAACTCTTTTCTAACTGGAATTGTCAGTCAGGTAGAGTTAAAACTTATGCTGAAAAAAAAAAGAAAAGAGTCAGTCTACATTTTTTTCTTGACTAAAGCAGGCTGCTGTGTTTATCTCAGTGGGGTTTAATTCCACTGAGATTGCAAGTCTTGAAGTTTGTGCACCACATACCAATAGACCACTTGGGGAATAATTTTCCTTTTAAAAAATTAAAAGCTGTAGGTGGAATGTAACCAAAGGATGGATCCATTTAAGAAAGAATTGTAAGGTCTTGTTCTTACTGGACATGCATGATAAACATGGAAGCTCTTTGCAATCAGACAAATGGTTATATGTCTGCAACTATAATAATATGGTTTAAACATCTCTGTTGATTGAATAGTCTGTTCACTAAATAAAATATGGGGGGTTTGTGAGTGAGTCTGGAAAGGGAATATTTATTTCTTCTCAGCTGTAAGGAATAGAATCCCTGTAAATAAAACAGAACAAGATTTATTCTCTGAGAAATGTCAGGGTTCAGATTTTGTGCCTAAGGCTCTTTCTCCCAACCCAATGTGAACTCATGCAGACTGCATACAGGAGAAAATTTCCAGCCTTTCCTGAACCCTGTAATTTATCTGTCTGCTGGCAGCCTGCTGTCCAGCACAAACCTGAACAGTGCTTCCCTGCAGTCAAGCATACTCACAACCACAAGTACGTGCTTGAGTTGAATGCTCTGACTTTTCTGGGTTTTCCAACAGTGGTATTTTTGATCAGACTGCAAAATGACCCCACCCTTTAAGCAAAGGCATAGCTGCTAGTACCAGAGCGCTGGTTCATGTTAATTTTTATTCAACATCAGAGGAAAAAAAAAAACCACAATAAACTTCAAGGTGATTCACACAGCAGGGAGGAGGCCTTGAGTAATGTTGCTGTGATTCCCCCTGCAATGGGAAGGATTCTATTCTCCTTTAGGGAAACTTGGTAGTACATCACAGAGGATTAAGACATGGCTTTTACTGAAGTCCACTTGTAAAATTTTTTTGCCTAGTATGATGTACTAGACTATAATATGCTAGCAAAAAACACTGTTGAAATAATCCTCAACACTCTGATTTCCTCTGGTGACTGAGAATAAGGCAGTGCAAAGCAGCTGCTGCCCCCAAATCAAAAATATTGTCCAGAAATATGGCATCATTTAAAGAAATATTTAGGGCCTTGGCATTGACATTATCATCCATGGTTGAGAAAAGAGCACCATATTTTCCAAATACAGTGAACGGACCCTTCAGAGAAGGATCACTGGGTAACAGCAGGATAAGGGATCACAAAATACTGCAGGTTTCAAACTGAGGGCTGTCTTGGGAAACATTTGGAAGATCATTTCTCTGTCAAAGAGAAGCTTATTATTTTCTCCACAATGTTATTCCATCTTTAAACTTAATATATATTAGCTTTACTTTTAGGTGAGACATTTCAATTGTCTCAGAAGAACTTTTCCTGAACAAAATTGCTACTATTCTGAAAAGAGTACAGAATTCTAAATAGACAACAGGGTGGAATTTCACATTTTCTTACCACCTTTGATATATATTTAAGTCCTTGAACGATTTAAAAGAGCCAAACCCCCTATCTCTTTGGTGGATATGTGTCACAGCTTTGCTTGCAACTAATGAGAACAATGAAATGGAGATTATTATAAACAGCCACACTGAGGAGTTTAAACACAGTTTGAACATTAGTGACATGACTCTATGACTCATTTTATAATGTAGTGCCCAAGGCTGCTTAATTAAATCCTCAAGTGGCAATAGTAGGGTTCTCCAATGATATCAAAATAATTGCTGCCAATGTAAATTAGTTTAAAACCAGAGTCAATCAGAATACAAAATCTTGTCAGGGAAGTCAAGGCTGAAAAATGCAATTTTGTCTGCAAGATACATCACAGTTCTGAGTCTTCCCTTAAAGCAAATGTATAATTTTTTAAAAATTACTATGTGAATAGTGTTTTTACCTTTTTGTTTGTTTATTTAGGGGAGAGGGGGAGGGTGGGGGAGGTGACAGTGGTGGTTTGAGCATATATGGCTTGATTCCCAGGAACAACTAGTAAGAAAAATTGGCAAACAAGGTTGCTTCATATAATGATAGAACACAACAGACACAAAAAGACATGATTAGTGCTTTGCCAATTAGAAAAATTAAACATTTCAAGACAGATAAACTTTGAAAAAGAAATATTCTTAAAGATAACCAGGAAAGACTAAATCAAAACTTAAGATCTTTTTGCAACTTCTACTTACTTGATAAACAAAAAAATCTACACTATCCATATGCCAGGTGAATGCTTAGATCCAGCCTACAAGATGTAAAATTATCACCTCCTTCAATTTTATATAATATGTTTTGTATATTTGTACATATAATGTGTTACAACTGTGTTTGTTTAAAATCAACTCCTCTATTGGTTCCCATAGAAAAGACCTAGACTGCCCACTAGATAGAGGCTTAAGAACCTCTCCATCACCTTGAATATCAATCAACAGTTGAATGAATTTTGAGATTCAGAATTTTTCATTTTTCACCTACAGTGGCAACTAGGTGCTTTATCTATCTACTTTTGGAGGTCTTGCTCCTTATACTTATCCATTAATATGTACTAAAATCCTTTTTAATGTCACAATTTAGTTTCAGTCAATCATATGCTGCAAATACATCATCTATGTTTAAATATGTATATGGATATATTTCTTCTCCAAGAGGCACTGAATGCTAATGTTACTTTCACAGCCATGATATAAGGAGCACTGAATATTTCTGGCCCTTAAGGTGACTGCAATAAGAAAGTTTTAATTTGACTCAAGAGGAAATCAGTCTTTCTTTTGTTTCCCAGCCTTTATTCTTTGTGTGTATTTTCTCTTTTCCACAATCTAACGACATGTTGTGACCTCTGCATATGATAAAGTGCATTGCAGATTCTGATTTATTTAAGTAAACACAAGATCCCTTTATCAAGATATTGCTGTGACTTTACTATGCCTGCTCTGCCTTCAAATTGCTCAAGAAATAGTCTGTGGTCCATTATGCTAAATCAACAGCTTTCAAAATGTGAGTTAACAATCCACACACTGTATTTTCTTCACCAAGCAGGAACAGCTTATCCAAATATCTCCTCATAGCCCTCTTCAGATTTGGATTCCCACAGACATCAACATTATTATTCATTATCTCTTTTAAACTGCTTAGTAGAATTGTTCTTGCTATGCTCAGCTTGAGAGAATAATACACTTTCATATTGCGTAAAACCTCTCTGTATAACAGTTGAAAAGATTTTTTTTTTCTCTTGAGGAACATGAAGTATTTTGGGTTGATTGTCAATGAAAGGCAGAAAATACACATATAACCACTTGCTTTTTAGGGGGCTGGAGTCAGGGGATTAAGCATCTATGAAATCAATTGCATGCTTGGTATCTCTACTATGCATCACTCATTGCTCCTGCTTCTTCTTTTTCATTAGATTGCAGGATTTTTCACCTCATAGAAGGGATATTAAGCATTTCATCGGCAGTAGGAAAATGATTTAGTATCTGCATTATGTTGAATTTACTCTCTAAATTGATTCAACTTAGAACAATTTCAACACAGTCAAAATCAAAGTAATTTAAAATTCTCCTAAAACCTGTCATCAGAGGGAAGGTGTGGGAGGGGACGGAGGTATAGGAGGGGGAGAGGAAGAGGAAAGTAAAACATGAACATCCAAAAAATTTTCTGAACAATTTCTGAGTCAGAATCCAACACCTAAATCCAAATTCTACATCAAGGAGGGGCATATAACTTTTCTTCAACTAAAGATTGGTGCTAAGTAGTAAAATTGACTTAGGATCCTTATTAGCAGGAACTGTCATTATTGTTTTCCTCTCCAGGGTTCAACTGAAAATGGAAGCTTCTGCTTGAAATAAAGTAATTATATGACATATGTGAGTCTGAGACTACTTAATATAAATAAGCCAAATTCACATCCTTAGATAAGTTCTACTGCCTGCTAAAATACATGAAAAAGGATTTCTATTTCATAAAAAATATAATTAAAACATATTTAAATTTTAAGCATGATAACACTTTCATATCACTATATCTTTGAAAATCTTAAAAATAAGTAAATCAATAGTGGACAATGGGTATATGCTTAGGATTTTGAATCTGCAGTATATTCCTGTTCAGGTAGCTAAACACCAGGCCATTAAAATTTATTCTTTATTAAAAAAATATAAGCTTTTATGTAAAATTTTAAGTGGAATCCATACTTTAAAAGAAATATAGAATAACTCCCTCTTTCATGTCACATAGTAACATTGGTGTGACCTTTCTTTTTGGGTTACATTATATAATGCATTCTAAGATATTATTTTCCAGCTAAATGTAATAATACCAGCGATATAGGGTATTAAACTGTTTAGAGAATTCTTTATTACACCTTAGACGATGAGAAAGCAGGCAGTTGGCAATTCTGGTCCCTTGGTAATTCTGCTTTATTCCATGGTATTACTTCACTAGACTTTCTTTTTTTTACCCTACTGCTACCAACTTCTCCGTTCTTTAAAAAAAAGAATGTGCAATATGTACCTGTGTTATCCTCAATTTCTGCAGTAATTTACTACTAGTCCTGACATGTATTATGTTCCTGTTATGGATGCATTTGTTTAGTTTCTGGGAAATAGTTTTCATCTCATTTCGTATTCTACAGGAATGACAGTACTGTTTTTGCTCTTTAAACTATCTTGATTCAAGTTTCTGCTCTTAAATGCTTTTCTTACTTGTCACCAGTCTATGTAATAAAGAAGAATACAGTATGAATGCTTTGATTTGTGAGGGAGTAATGCAGTGAAACAAAGGATTACATTTCAAAGTCATGTTCATTTAACATTTTTCTATACAGTCTTTCACTATCTTTATATTTATATAGCAATCAGTTGATCAAACTCCCCCAGGTTTTCTACTGCAATTCAAGGACTTCGAAAATTAGAGACAAATGAGATGTGTCCCATCTGACTTTATGCACATAAAACCTAGGGAGCTTAGAGAAATATTTTAAACTGTGCAAATCACTCTAGGTTTTCTATTTAATCTTCTGAGAAGAAAAAGGCTTCCGTGCAGAAGTGTCATCCTGGACATTTATTTTGGGATGAAAACAAAATAAACCCATTCTAGAGGTATGATTTTTCACCACATGCTAAGAGGACAATCTGGTATCCCTAGCTCAAAAGCAAATGTCTGACAGGGTATCTCAAGGAACTGAACTACTTGTCAAGTTATTAGAGCTTTATGCTTGTGAATTTCAATTCTTTGGCTTACTCTTTTAAGCTTTAGTTAAATTTCAGAAAAGATATGTATAGCTGCAGTTGATACATATTATGTGCTTCTAAGGCTTCCATATGTTACTTTTGAGACTAAAACTGGTTAAAAATGTCAGAATATCTTCATTGAAAGTTTGATTTTTAAAAACTTGTTCAGAAGGGGGAAAAAAAATTGAAAGATTGGTATATTTTTCGTTTTGTTTTCAGTGAATTATTTAATCTGTCATTAGAAAAGTTATTTCTGATATCTGGGTTTTTTGGTTCTAATTGTAATTTTTAATATGTTTTTTAGAAGCATGAAATAAATAAAATTATATGTATAACTTGATAAGAGCATAATCTGAGTAACAGATGATTAGTGAAGATCCACTTTTTGATTTTTGTCTGAAAAGTACTTTCTGTACACCCATGTATTTGGTACCCTTGTAGTACTTGTACCAAGGAATCAGAATGTTAAGCACAAGAATTTAGGCAATGGATACCAGTCTAACTGTAGATCTTCATTAATTTATCCTAGATAGCCTTAATCATTTATTCTTGATCTGCTCTTGGACCTCATCAACTCTCCACTATCCTTTGCAATAGGATGTCATGGGTAAACTGTAAACTTTCTATAAACTTTATTTTTCTTGCTATCTTTTCCTGAAATTTCTGAAGCAGAAAGCTAACCACCATCAGAATGGCCTTTTCATTAAAAATAAATTTTAAAAAAATTAGGATATATCTTTAAAGCAGCTGTCTTTCTAGCCTTATGTTTCAGAACTGTGTCAAGAAAAACAAAGTCAAATGGATGGTATATAGCAGGAGTAACAAATTGCTGAGTTATGGGAGACAGCGAGGTGGATGAGGAAAACAAGGGACCAAAAAAAGAATCCGAAATTTAAGGTTGTTAATGGCTACCATATAAACAGTTAACTACGGATCAGAACACAAATAAAATTACTAGACAATGAATAAAGATTTGTGTATCTTGATCAAGATGCTTCATAACTAGATATAATTAATTGGCTTTTTCTTACGTGAGATTTCTTTTTTATGCCATAAGGATTACATATTGTCTAACAATGTTTTCAGTGTGTTGTTTGAAGAGGATAATAATTCTCTTGAGTTTCAGAACTGGTTCATATTTAGGATATTTTTTAAAGGGAAGAAATATACAGTGAGACTTTAGAGAAATGCTGACTTGTGGGTAGCAAATTAGGAATGAAAGACCCAGAATCAGCTCTTTAAACAACAAACTAAGACTAATATTTTGATATAAAAGTGGTATCTTGTGAGTCACTGTCTGACTGGTGATATTAAAACTCGTTATTCAACCAAGAAAGTACAAAGAACATGAATATCTAAGGTGCTTTAATTTATATGTCATAAATAACTTCAACAAGTCCTTGAGTTGTTGTTTTGGGTTTTTTCAGGGGGAGGGGCATAATAGAGAAAACTTTCATCTACATTCATTTAAACTTAAAATATAAGAAAGAAAGAACTATGTTTGCTTGAGTAGTTTCACTGATTTCATGACTTCTGATATAAGAAAGCTGAAAAAGTCAGCAAACTTAAGAGCTAAACTCTTTATTTAGGCAATTTGCCAGAGATGACTAATTTACATTGTGTGGAAATGTAAGTAAAGGAATAGCAGAGGTAAAGATTTTAGATATTATGGTATAAGTGAACACCTGCCTGTAAATTAAAAGAGTTTAAAGATTTAGATTCGGTTTTCCCCTTCTGTTAAGAAAAATGTCTGTCTCTTTACATCTGAGTATAAAGGAAAAAACAAGAGCAGTTCTATATTACTTTACAACTGAAAATATGTGTATATATATACACCAGGTGAAAAATAAATGAAAAAACTGGATTACTTTGACAAGAGTGCTTAGAACACAGACAAGCCAGGTTGCTTTTAGACTTCAAAAACTATGTTGACTAAATTCGTTTACAGCACACTGCATGACAGTGCTTAGTTATTGCACATTAACAATCAATCTTGTTTTAAAGTTTATTACGTTGTTTTCAACCAAGCCCCAACACAAGTTTAAAGCACATCTTCAGCACCTAAATTCTGAATTACCTGTGTGTGTGCAACACATCATTGATGGCACTGCTGGCTGCAGCTTGTGGTGGACCTTGGTGAGAGCAAGGTTATCAGCCTTGAGAGCTGTTGACAGGATAAGTCAGATGTGCATGGTTTTATCTTGCTTCTTCTGCAGTTTTCCTCACTTGTGCCTGCTGTTTTCATGCTATTTGCTGCTACAGTTCCCTCTCCCACCCTCAGGATGGAAATCATCTCCTCCTGATGCTGCCTTGAGAGTGAAGGATATCTTTCCAGTTATCATGGTATACTTGGTTAGAAGTCCTGTGGGTTTGCAGAACCTTGTGATTATATTGTTGTCTGCAACTTTGTCTTACTTGGATGCCTCTTATATGCAATTTCTCTTCTCCCATTTGGTGGTCACATTATTCTCATACTTAATGTATATTGCTGAATTGTCTGGCTCACAGTGTTGAGCCCCGACAATGTTACAAAATGCTTATGCATTGTTCTTGCTTACATTGTTTCAGTGTGCTTATATTCAAGTTAGAATTCATTGTATGGTGATCAACACATTTATATTTCCTAGATGTCACAGTCCTCTATTTTGGTTCCAAGTAGTGGTGAAACTCTCTGTGCCTGCTGTGGAACATACAGGCTTCTCAAAACAAAAGAACACCCTCTGCATTCTAGCTATCCAAGCTGCATAAAGCTTTACTGGCAAAGGATGCCCAGCTAGTATCTCTCTAAACAAGGTTGTTAGAAACCTCCAACTTCTGGCCTTCCATGTTTAACAACTGCTATTTATGCCTACTTCCTCTTTGCAAAGATTATTTCTAGGATTTTATCTAGACCATTGTGTAAATTTTGAGGAACAAACATACTGATCAGATGTGTACAGTTCAGATGTGCTGATGTCTTTTGAGCCTTTTTTCTTGCCACAAAACCTCAAATCTTGCTGGGTTGCTAAAATAAATCATCTTGGTGTATGGTATTGGGAAGTGCCTCCTGTTCCTCCTAAATGGAAAGCTGACTATAACACTAGGGACACTTCAACATTGAAAGCCAAGGAGATTAATATCTGCATTGAAAAGTCCTGGCTAAGAAAAGGTAAGTGCTGAATGAAAGAGGTGTGGCTGTTTGCAAAGAGAAAGTGATTTAAATGGAACTCAGAAGAACTGGAAGCACACATTAACCATGGTGGAACGGAATTCTACTAACAATTTTTCTTTAAGTTCTTTCATCACGCAAAATCCATAAATCCTAATGAGAAAGCTATGTTCTATAGGTTGCCTATCCACAGCAACTAGGTGGTGACACCTAAACTCTTTCCTTTGCAATTTAATGGAAAAAGAATACAGAATTTCATCCTATGTCATCCGTAGAATTTTTATATAACTGAGTTTTGGCCAAATTACCCATTGCAGCTAAATCAAACATTTGTCTTTTTTTTTTTCTCTCATTTAATAAAGGACTGCAATATTATTTCTCCCTACATGTTGGAGAATTATTTTCAAAACTATTTTAATGTGGGTTGTAATACATAATATGGGTGAACTATTCTTTGGAATTCTTCACAAATTATCCATGTTAAGTGCTTGCAGTCAGTGTTATACGTTTTTGGTATCTGATCACCAATTACATTTAATTGTTTCCATTTCTATCTGCTCTGTCTCATTTAGGTGGAAATTAAATAATCAAAAGTGCATGAAAAATGCTATGTCCACAGTAGAAAGAAATTTTGTACCATAGGACAGATTTTCTATATCAAAATACTAATGGTAAAGTGCCTACATGGACAATATATGAAATATTTTATATACAATATGGCTTTTACTTCATCCAGGTTAATTTTACTCAGTTTCACTGGATAAATGTCCCCACCATCTTCCTGATAAGAAGATATCCAGGAGGAGAAATCATTGGTTCAAATCTGCCCCAGCACTGTAACTGCATCTGAGGCAAATCTGAGACTACAGCTCCTGTTGTGGTTAACTTCAAAAATAATCAAATAATTGTTAATGAATATCCCTTTCAAACTGAATCAATGCTCAGGGATAGCCAGAGGATTCACTTTGAAACCTCATTACTGCTCTTAGCAAGCACACTAATGCAGACACAGACATTTAACAGATGTCTGTGCTTTTATTTTAATAACTTTTGTCTATAAATGTAAGCTATGGCACTTAGAAATATAATAACAAACCATGTTAACACATATTGAAAAAGCCCAAGCATTCCTCCAAATACAGATTATTTATAGGAATAATATTCATAGCAACAATGGGATGTGGAAGTGTTTGAAGAGAAAAAAATGTGCAGTTGAAACAAATATTCACAAATAATCTGTTTTTTCAACTTTCCATTAGCTCCATTTTTGTTGTTTTTTTTGGTTGGTTGGTTGATTTCAGGTTTTTTTTTGTTGTTTTGTTGTTTTGTTTTGTTTTCTTTTAGCTTGGAAATAATTGGAACTGTCTAAAGACTCTTGCTTAATTTTGTCTGCTTTGACCTGTGATGATTAGTACACATATCAGCCATTTAGTCAAACATTGTAACTTTACCCTGAAAGATGAAGTGAATTTCCATCGTAGAATAAATTTATTTTCAACTAGAGACAGGTTTTATTGTGCTAAAGATACAGATGTGTGTTTCATTATGCAGTTTCTCAATACTATTAATGAAATGACATTAAAAAGGCATTGATAACTTAAATATAGCACAGAACATACACAGTTCATCTGCAACAGAATTAATTTTGTCCCTCCTAAATTGCTTTTTCGATCTGCTTTTTATGTAAGCAGTACTACAGTAACATTATTACAATTATAATCTATAAATTAATAAATCATGCTACAGCACTGAATAAACCCTTAAATGCAAAATTTTATTCAGTAAAAATAGGGGAAAAGTTTTGTTTCCATGGTTTTCTAAAAAATGAATATAAAAAGTAATGTATATTATGGTGAGAGGGATAAGGTAACTATTAAAGCTATAGATGCACTTGAAAAAATAGTTAAAATGGAAGCTTTTTGAAAGTATGTGTAAAATGCTTTACTGTATTTAGTCTTATTCTTTTCTTTGTTTCCTTTTGTTTATGGGTTTAATCCTTTTATGTGTTTTTCTGCTCTCTGTCCACAAGATTTATATTACTGGAATGATCTGATATGTAATCTGGTTTTTGAGGTATTTCAGCTTAAGTTTAGAAAAGATGGAGTTGCTAGTAATTTTAATGCCTGTGCAAATAATGCTGATTTAATCTAAACTCACATATCTTTAGAAAAAATATACTTTAGAAAAAAATAGACCAAGAAAAGCTTATATCTAGGCTTCTTCCTGTGCTATGTTATGGCTCCAGCATTCCTATTGTCCTTTCCATGTACTGCCACCACTAACTTGCTGCCTCTACAAGTGAAGAGGAAATCCACCAAATTGTTTCAATGAAGATCTGAATGTAAAGCACCTGATCTCAAAGGGATGAAGCTGTTTCATAAGAAAACATCATGTTTCCTCTGGAAGAAAATAAGACTAAACAAGCACACTCATTACTTCCTCTGTGTAGTAAAAGACTGTTTAAAGATCATCAAAATTTACATTTACCCATAATTCTGTAATAAATCCACTGAGGACTGTTTTGTTGGAGGGGGTTTGTTTTGGCGTTTTTTATCAGCTCTTCTGACAATGACACTGAGGAATCATTCTTCCACTGTTTTTTGCCAGCTTCATACTAGGTTTAACCTTGTTTAGCCTTATTTTTGTCATATTTCGTTGCATCAGCCCAGCTGCTTCTGCCTACAGGTTGTACTGTTGCAGGCATAAAACCATCTTGATACTGGTGGGGAAATGCATCCCTCCTAGCTGAAGCCATGTAAAATGTTGATAGTCAGTTTAAACTCTCATCAGAGTCATTGCTGAAAGAGAGAAAGAGCAAAGCATCTATAATTCAGGCTGCTTAGCAATATATATATCTCTGAAGGAAGACAGGAGTCAGCCTTTGGAATAACCTTCACTGCAGACTATCAAGAGAATCAAGATGATCATATCAGATAAAATTCTCAGATTTTACAAGATTAAAATAAATTAGTTGGAATTTACTCCTTATTCCAAACCAATCACAGCTTTCTCTATTTCTTGTCCTAATTCTTCCTATGCCTCTTCATTATTTATTGTTTTCATTCTTAAATCTCTCTCTGCCCTTTTTCTGTCTCAGTCGCTCCCCTTCATCAGCTTTCTCCATTCTCACCATTCAAACACATGATTAACAAGTGCTGGTTTTTCTTTCCAGCAAAATGTCTTCCTTCTCTGACCCTGGAAAAGTTTTCCAACTGCTGTAACAGCTAGTTTAGCTCTTCCTTGCAATTTCATAATATGAAATAATTTTGATAATCTATTTATTGCAATTCTTGAAGTCTTCCTTCTCAAATGCATTTAGTTCATTACACTGCTATTGAAACTGAAAAACATTATGTATTTCTGGTCTCAGGAGCTCTTCAATTTGACTTAGTGTCCTGAATACAATTTTAATATACTGAAGATAAGCATGCAAAAACTATATGTTTGTTGAATGGCATTTTCCCCGCAACATTTTTAGAATAAATAGTGGCATAAATGTGTTGACAGCAGCTAATCTCAGAGGATGAAGTATGCATTCCTAAAAAGCTCTTTACTCATGTTAAAGGAGAGTGAATGACAGGCAGTGCAAGATCTTATCTAAAAGGCAAAATACATTGCAGTGCATAATAATGCACATAACAGGTCTGCTCACTTATGAGCTGTGGATAAATGCAAGAAATCACTACAATAATATGCCTGAAGACAGAACACTTATTCTCGTTGTGTGGGTGAGTGTGCTGTAGAGATCAATTAGATCACGTAACTCCTGCAGACAGTAAGAATAGCAGTAATAAAACCTAAAGCAAAGAACATATTGCACAGTGTGCTGACAAGGTCAAATTGATAGTAATGATGTGTGGTGGCAGCACTGCAATAAGGTTGTCTTATACTGTATGCATCTGATATTGGCTTTCATTACCAATATCCTGGAGTATAGTCAGAAGCTTACTAAAATGATAGTGATTAGCCAAAGGGCAAAAGCAAATAAGACAGGCATTTCAGTTCTTGTGCACCCTGCAAACGGCATGAAGGCAGAAAAAATTGTACCTCATGCTAGATCTACAATGCTTGATACCACTGGAATCAAATTTAATTTATACTGCCTTTTGTCCATTTTTAAGCTGATGTGGTGCTTTAAAGCATGTGTATGCTTAGTGAGTTTATTAAGCTAGACTGTCAGAGAGACCATGATAGCTTTCTTCAGTACAAGTCTAGAAGTGTGTACTCTAAATCTGCCTGTAAGACATATCATACAGAAGATATACTGTGGTTCTAGAAACTTCAAGTTAATATTCAGTGGGCACTTAAAAACTTGGGGTTGTGCCTGGTTTGAATAAACTACAAATATCTGGATGAGCGTCTAGTATTCTTGCAATACAGCATCTTTGTAGCTGTTTTAAAACCAAACAAAACCAAACCAAAATTAATCCTATGTTTTACATGAGATAAAATATCTTCTACTACTCCCTGAAATTCTTCTTCCCTTACAAAAGAAGTAATTTAAACACAAGCAGCTTTAGTCTCTACTGAATGAGACATGCTCATAGACAGAAAGGTTAATGAAAAACAGAGTGTCCTTTGGAACGGTATATCAAACATTTCAAAGAAATGCATCTGGGAGGTTACTTCTGGTCTTATCTGATGTCCTCGCAGCTCATGCAAAATGTGAGTGGCTGAATAAAATTAAGCAGAGAATTTTTCCATGAGGTATTTCTCTGGCTCATTTAAGCACTTAGGTGAATAGTAGCTTCTATAATGTGGTTATGTGCAATGTTTCTGTCCACACACATACAA
>VWZS01004669.1:106798-141237 GCA_013397075.1 Rhabdornis inornatus | reverse complement strand
AAAAAAACAACTTTAACCCTGAAAATATTGAGGTGATATTCAAAGCAGAGGTGAACATTCAGAAAATGGGTATTTGTGAACTCGGCTGCTCTTGACTTTCCTTCTCATTACAACATTAAAATGAACAGCTGCTCTTTTCCCTAACATGCATGACATTTTCTGGGTGTTATAATTCTTCTCTTTTGTGATGTTAACTACTCAAGGAATCAGGCTGGCATAACACGACTTCAGTGAAGTATGTTAGTCAGGTCTGTCCACATACTCTGGATCTTTCTGTTTATGCACTTGACACTGCTTAGGATTTTTGCCTGATGCAGTTGACAGGACTTTTGCGGCTGTGACTTCTTGTACAGCTGTGTCATGTTGGGGGAAAGACATCTGTGAGGAAAAGGCTGGGTGTTGGCTATGATTCAGACATGGCAGATGTGGGAAGGGACAACAAGGAAACAGTGCCCCTGACATTTGGAATACCCAGATGAGTCACCTCAGGTACTCAGTTATAGCAGAAGGAAAATTGTAGAATCACAGAATGACTTGGATTGGAAGGCACCACCTTAAAGATCATCTAGTTCCAACTCCCCTGCCATTTAAAAAGGTTGCTGAAAGACTCATACAGCCTGGCTCTGAACACTTGCTGTGCCTGTTCCAATGCCTCACCAGCCTCACAGTAAAGAATTTCTTTTTCATATTTAATCTAGATATTACCCTCTTTCTGTTTAAAGCCATCGACTGTTCTACTGCCAGTACATGCCCTTGTAAAAAGTCCCTCTCTGGCTTTCTTGCAGTCTGTCTTTTATGTGTTTCAAACACTAATTTAATATTTTAAATAAAGGTTTCTGTGTATCAGATGCATGATTCATACAGACTAGAGGCTTCTGGAGAGTTGGTCTTTAAACCATGGCGAGCATATGCCACTTCTCTGTATGCAGAGGTGGCCCCATTTTCACGCTCAACAACCTCCTACTATGCAGTGCTGCCATGGCTATAGCTACAATGCCATCTCCTACTATCATATTCTTAGTTCCTTGCTCCTGTCAATCTGTGGTCCCTTACTTCCCTCAAAAACTTATTTTTTAAAGATGTGTGGGTCTTCTTCTCTGTTATTACTCAACTGGAGAATTATATTCTGTTTGGATAATCATTACTGGGTATATATATTCAGGAAAACAATCTCAGTGTCATTATGTTACATGTTTTGCCTTAAATATACTTGATATGCTTTCTGAATACTGATTAAGTTTTTAATTTACCTTACACACTTTTTCCTCCCAAAAGCTGGATTTCTCGCTGGACTTCTTGGGAAACAAAAATATCATCTTAGAAAATACCACAGTAACTTGTCCTTGTAAATAAATGCCTAAGAATTTACTTTCATGCTTGCAAATGTTTGGAAAAGTTAATGCAAGTTATAACCCTTCTGAAAAAGTATCCAAGCTCATAGGCACCTAAAAACACCTTCTAAAAAAAATCTTAGCCTCAACTTTTCAATTTCTTTCTAACCTATGCATGATTTTTGTAAAAAATTACACATACTGCACTTCAGTTACTAAGCACAATATTTCTTTTGCCCTAGGTTTTCTTTTTGAAAGAGGAAAAGCCATTTTCTTAACATGTGCCTTTTATTATATTCGACCTTTTCAGATTAACTGTAAAGAGGCAAAGTCATTACTTACATAGATACAACATTTTGGAAGTTTGATAATATCAGTTTCTTATTAACAGAATATTATCCTAACGCCTTCTTTTACATTATGCATCTTTGATCAAACAAAGAGCTAAAGATTTGTTAGTGCTTCAGTTATTCCATATACTCTCCTTGTAACAGCAGGTATGATTATGACTAATGCATCCTGCATCAAAATGACTTCCCTAATATGCTGAGATTAAAAAGGAAAAACAAAAACACATTCATTATGTTGCAGCTCTGAGTTTTTGTGCTGAATAGGAAAACATATACGTGTAAGCAGTATTACAACAGTTGTAATTACTTCTGCAGTAAGAAATGTATTACAGTTTACTGTTCTTTATCAGCTGGAAAACCCTTCCTTTTGAAACATTACATGTGCTTTCATGAAGAACAGAACAAGAGAGACTCCTGCTGGTTCAAATTCTGCAGAAATTAACACTTTTTTACTAACTTTCTTTTTTCTATTCTTTAGGTACTTACACTAATTTATTCCATAATAATACCAAAAGGCTCTGAAGCTGAGTGAATGCGCTAGACACACCCCTGCAGCTCAGAAGAGGTGACTATCGTAATTTTTTAAATTTCTGAGACAAATAAGTAGAAGGAAGAAGGGCAGAAGTTAAGGATACATACATAGAATCACATAAAGTACCACATAGTAGTTTATGTGGTTCTATTATGTCTGTAGCAAATTTTGAAGTGACTTGTTCAATATGTGCTGCTCTTAGTGAAGAAAGTGAATATTTGGTGCAAATATTTATTTATGTACACATCTCTTATGCAAAAGTAAACCAAATCAAACCATCAAGAAGAGGACAATTCACAAAATTGTTTCATTAAGCTTAGTTCTATTCTCAGACAAAATTTTAAATTATTGTGACAAAATATTTCCAGTAATAATGCTTTTGTCACATACTGTTGTTTTCTCCACAGAATGTCTGTTTTGTTCTGTGCACGGGAGAATGGCTGCTGCTTAGAGAAGGAAGAAATTGTGACAAATTGTGACTTTGTTTTCCCTCACTCTCCTTCTGCAATATGTCCCCACACATTACACAAACCTGTACTGGAAAAATGTTTACACTTTAATTTTTATAGTTCTCACCCCTGTATCTGAGAGCAAGATATTTAAAAGGATTTAAGGGCTGGACAGAAAAAGGTGTTTAATATCCAAGTCGCAGCTGATGTAGTGAGAACTACACAGTGTGCAGAAATACTGGTGTGTCTGAGGATTACAGCTCAGGTTGTAAGTGTCCACTAGCATGCACCACAGGGACAGCACAAAGATGCCTATAAAAGCCCCAAATCCAGGCTGGTATTTTGAAATAAAGGAGCAAACTCCCATGCAAAGATAGTAGCTGCATTCCACAAAATACTGAAAATGACAGTACACCTGAGCGACCTCAGAATAAACGACTCAGGATAAATGACTGCAGCAACTCTTGCTTTTGGAGGTAGTAAGAGTTTCTGTCCCTTGCCAGTTTTTGTACTCTACAAGAAAATACTCTAATTACAAAATTAATACTGTCAAAGCTTTTTTCCAGTTGCCCTTCAACCCTGGAGGTACCAACCTTTATTGGTAATAATTTTTTGGGGTGCTTAAGCATCTGCATCAAATTATGGTGTTCTGTCAACAATGAACAGATCTTTCCTGATCTCAGCAACCACTGGAATTAATTATTAAGGATTTTCCCTCTTATGTCAGCTAGGGTTAAAAATGAGTTTTCTCAGAGATGGTTAACCTTACAGAAAATATAAATGGAATAACAGTAACATTTTCTTTTACTGAGTAAATTAACAGCTATACACTCTTCTGGGAAATGGAACATTCTCATAAGAAACCCTTCTCTTTAAGGGGACTTGAATGCACATATTCAGAGCCCTCCTGGCTGGTTTCAGATTACAGTTGTCAAGATGAGACATTTCTGAAAATAAATTTTATGTACTTCATCTTGAAAAATGCCTATACTACATTAAAGAAAAGGGAGAAACGTCAGTGATTTTCTCAGTATCACAGCACATATTTATGAAAAGTTTTACCATAAAATCCTTTTTGCAGAATTTTTCAAAAACTTTCATAAGTCTGAGTCATCTTCTCTCCCTCACTCACTCTCTCTCTCTCCACTTTATTTTTGGTGTCTTTCCTACCTTCTTCTGTGAATAGTAAAGTACTTCACTAACAGATGAAGTGCAGGAAGGCAGCAGTCAAAAAGGAAAGGTGATACAACACCATGCAATCAGAGCTGGCACTGAAGTGCACATCAACATCGAGCTGTAAATGGCATGGTGCAACAGGCACGCCACAAGACATGCTGCTGTCAGGTGAGAAAAGGCTCAGGCAGTCTCTGAGGTCACAGGCTTTAGCTCAGCATGATCTATCCCAGCTGGGAGGTCTGAAAGCACCCCCAGGCTGGTCTGCTGGGGGCTTACAGCACTTGCCTCCTGTTAGGATGTACTTCTCACATCAGGCCCTTCCTGGTGAGGAGGCTGTAAGCCTAGAAAGAACCTCAAGGCAGGTAGTCCATCTCCCCAAAGGGACAGCAGCCCACAATACTGCACCACACACAGCACAGCTGAAGCTAACCTGGTGTGTTCTGCCATCATGGAGGGTACCAAGGCAGGGGAGGATAAACAGGAAAAGCCCACCACAAGGTGATCATGCTGGCATAGTCTGCACTAGGGCAAGAAGCTTTGTCTCTCCTGCAGCTCATTCATCTGAAGTAACAGTAGAACAATTTTGTTTAAAGATGCTGTTGCTGATTGCATTTTAATCTGTATCTGTGAACCAGATACAGGATATAGTTTTGCTTTGTGGGTATAACTTCATGACAGCTTGCTACAATATATGCTTTCTGGATAACTATTGGCTGTTCTATTATTCAGTATCATCAACTTTTTTAGCAATCATTCACACTGCATCTGTGGGCTAGACTAATTTTCAGCTACTCAATACCAGTAAATTATTTAAAGCACTACAGAAGACTTGTGTTTTCTTACTACTTGACAACTTGCAATGCACGAGCCAAGGATTTAGTAAGGCAGGGAACTTCCACAGCAAAAGTGGATGATTGCAAGCATTTTCCTCTGAAGTCTGAAACAGCAGGGTATAAGGGTACTTGCAGTAGACAGCTGTCACCTGCTGAGCACATTTATGTTGCCTCGCCCTGGTGGCACTGGAGGCATAAATAGGTTCAGAGAACTCACGTTTTTATTTAGGTTTTTGATAGTGTGCTATTTAGAGCTTCAGCTTAGCCTTCAAAGCAGAGATGAAGTTAAACGTATTTTACCACCTAAAGAGTTAGGTGGGACATTGATGTATTAAGCTGAAAACAGAGATGCAGGCTGGAAGAGCCTGGATGTTGCTCTAGGAAGTCAGGGATGGAGACAAGACAGTGGCAGGGCATAAACTCTCTTTGCTTCCTTTCACATCATTAAATTAGGACATGAAGAGAGATTCCAGGTTTTTCAGTCTTCATTTCACAGAGGCAGTTGAATCTCTTCAATACTCTTCAATAGTATGATGGAAAGGTTTTAGCGGCAATATCAATATTGCCGTAGCTACTTCAGAATTTGCAGCAGTAAAGTGATACTCTATGGGGATGTAGCAAGAAGCATGCTTAACTTTTCTGAGCCAGGTGTTAATTAAGAGATAAGCAGAATTTACCTGTAAGTAAAAAATCATTATTCTTAAAATTTCAAAAGCTCTGTTTACCTTTACTTAATCCGTTAAATTCTCTGCAGCTGGGCAATGTAAGCAGGTTCATTTAAAAAAAATAAATCTGTATTTCACAAAACTAAGCTGATTTACAAAGTTCATTAATATTGTATTATTTATAAATTGATCACCACAGTTACTAATAGATGTTCTTGTAATGGTTTTTTACTTTTGCATGGTTGAGATAACTGCAAAAACTATTATCAACTGCTACAGCTGTCTAAATGTAAATATAAAGCAGAGCTAGGTCTCTTGTATAAATGGGAGCTATTGTTTGCGACGTGTAAACTTTTAAAAATATACCCAAAAAAATGTAAATATTTTTCTATTGCTGCTGTTAAGCCTGATCTTGAAGTTGTTAATCAGAACAAATAGATCCTTTCCTCTACTCAGACTGGATGTAGCCAATATATAGTAGGATGCTGCATGTGTTTATTAATCTTTGTCTTCCTCTTCTTTACCACTTTGGACTCACTAAAAGTAGCAATCTGGCTTTTAAGTGGAGCTGCGAAAATTAGATAATAAATGTTATTGCGAAAGAAAATGCAGTGATGTATTTATTTCTGTGTTTGACCCAGAGGGATTGGCACAAGTTTTCAAATTAATGGTTTTAAAATGAGTTATAGCATCCTTTAGGTCACCATAAATTTAACACTTCCTTGTTTCTGTTGAGAATACACTAATTGCAGATTTTTTTTCTGATGAGAATCATATCGTATAATAAATATGTGGAAGTGTCAGTGGAGCACCCTTTCTTTTCAGCATATTTGCATGCAGAGGACATTCCCTAAACACACTCATTAAAATTTTTCAAGAAAGAAAAAATACAAGCTGGTTCTAGATGAAATTATTTTATAGTAATTTTGATTTACAACTTCTGAACAAAAAACAAAAATGGTTTTCATGCAGATGAATAATATATAATTAGTAAAAAATTAGATTGTCCTGCCTCAGATAATGTCATATTTGTCCAAAAATTGTATGACTGACATTGTTAGGGCAACTTGCAGAGAACAGTACTATTAAGACTGTGACATAATCTAATCCAAATGTATTTTACTTCAGTGATGGACTTCAAATATTTTTATGCTGAAGCAAATATTCCAACCACATAAAGAATTTATTTTTAATAATTTCTTCTCGTTCTGATCACCAAAACGCTGCATATTTCATTCACGCATGGAAATCATAGTGATATTGATGTGTTTTATATTTAGGAGAGACTATGTTACCTTCTGCATCTGCACATTCACAACTCATCTTAAATAAATCTGTAGTGATGTTTTCTACTACATTTTAAGCACAACATTAGGGATTCTGGAAGCAGTAAGAGAAGACAAAATTTGTGATAGAAAGATTTTGGTAAAACTCAGACTTCACAAAAACAGAAATAGGCTTGAAGTTGGTTTTTGAAGAGTCATCACAAACTAAATACTAGGTTTCAGTATGTGAGCATAAGAGCAAAGAATCAAAAATAATAGTTATGGTTTCAGAGCAATTGTTTCACATTTTAAATTTTGTTTGAGAGAAAGAGTGAGAAAAATCCTCTTTTTGTATGAGGAGAAAAAATAAAGAAAAAAGCCCACAAACCCAAAACCCAGATTATCTTATTTGCATGATTTGCACAGTGCAACATTTAAAACTAGGAGATTAAAAAACAAACAAACAAACAAACAAACGAAAAAAAAAAACAGAAAGAGGACAAGCTTTTTTTTTTTCTGCTTATTACACTGTATTGGTGTGCACGGTGTTTAAAAAGGCTGCTTGCATTCTGTTTCAGGCAAAGTGCTGTTTGATAAATGAGTTTAATACACTGATGTTTACCTCAGAGAAAATTCTGCCTGTATTTCAGAGAGGCTTTTGTGCATAAAATCTGTTTATCACATTTTCTAATACAGAATGTGGTCTGCATTTGTACTGTGGAAAAAGCTAAAACATTTTCCATTAGTCTTTACAAAATAATCATTTATTAATTACAGAAACTAAAATAAATGCAACTAAACACTTCATGCATTGAGAAATACCGTGATACTTTTATTCATAAGTTGTTTCAGGAAACTGGTGTACGTATGTACGCAGATGACAACACCTTCCTGGCCACCAACATACTAATCCAGCGCTTATTTCACAGGAAACCTGAGTAAGTGGGGGTTTGTTTATTTTATAAGGGTTTACTTTAGTTTGTGGTGGTTTAATTTCAAGTGGTTTTTTAATAATATAAGGCCAAATTCCTTCAAAGAAATAACTTTTTACTATAGAGAAGCTACTGCTTTTCTGATGTGCATGCTATCATTTCAAGGGATGGTCTAATGACATTGACATCTGAGAGTGACTGAATGAATGAGCAGTCTTGGAATTTGTCCAAATCATGTTTTTCCAGAATTACCTATCACATCTAATACTAGTACCATCCATTACATTCTACTTCATTGCATCTTCACATCCCAGTTTGCAACAGAAGTATGTTCCACACAACCTGTATTTTGTGATTTTCATTTATTGAAGACATTATTGTTTTATAAAGTTCCCGATCATATATACTTAGTGTAAAGTCCATCAAGACTTACTCCATGTTTTTCAGTTTTCTGCAGTGATTTCATAGTTTTTTCATCATGACTATGAAAAAAAAAGAAGACATTTTACCAGTAATTATTATATAAAAATGAAAAAGCATATTGCTACAAAAATCAGAATATTAACATGAATGCCTTTATACAAGGTAATATGTGACAGGCATTGTTTTTGAAATTAAAGGTAAAGGGACTACAGAACTGGAGATTATAAAAAGAAATGGACATTGTATATCTTTATACACTTAAAACTTAATTAAATGTTAAAAATACATTTGTAAAACATAGATGACCTAGTGTACTTATTTTTAAGAACTCCGTGATTATAATATTTTAATAGGTGTTGACTTACATGGATTTCTATCAATACCATATTCAATATTTTTTCAATATTGAAATTTTTTCTTTAATTGTCTATACTTTAAAAAATTGATTGATGGAAGAGTGACTGTGATCTAAATAGTAATGGTGTGTAGCATTGTAAAGTGTAACTTCATTGACATCTTTATTAAAAGATTTATTGAATGTGGTGTGATTCTTGGGCTGTCCTATGCAAGGCCAGTAGTTGGATTCGCTTATCCTGATGGCTGCCTTCCAACTCTGCATATTCTATGACTCTGTGAAGCTGTGAGAAAGACAAGGCACAATGAGCTCACACAATGGCTCAGTCCCCGAGGGCAAACAGAGAGTCACAAGCGATGCCG
The DNA here is from genome assembly GCA_013397075.1 of Rhabdornis inornatus. Taxonomy (NCBI): domain Eukaryota; kingdom Metazoa; phylum Chordata; class Aves; order Passeriformes; family Rhabdornithidae; genus Rhabdornis; species Rhabdornis inornatus. The sequence goes on along the minus strand of VWZS01004669.1, from coordinate 132,564 downwards.
TGGCTCTGCTGGACTGCCTGGGATGCTCAGTTTGGGTCATCTGGCAGCAACAGCCAATGACACAAATGGCATGTGAAGATGAATAAGAGCCACACCAGCCCTTGGCTCTGTTGATGTCCCTGTGGTTTGATACAGGCATGACCTTCATGGATAATATGGGCAGCACCCTGCCTGTGCTGCTGACATTTGCCAAAGGGCAGGGTGTCAGGGGGCGGGGTAGCAAGAATGAGTACAAGCTGGGAGGAGAAGAGATTGAGAGCAGCCCTGAGGAGGACTTGGAAGTCTTGGTGAATGACAAACTTGACACGAGCCTTCAATGTGCACTTGCAGTCCAGAAAGACAATCACCTCCTGGGCAGCATCAAAGGAAGTGTGACCCTCAAGTAGTTCTCCCCATCTACTCCCCTCTCGTGAGATACCACCTAGTATCCTTCCAGTATCCTAAAGAGGTCCTGTGAGAGAGCTGGATGGGAACTTTCCACAAGGTTGTGTAGTGATAGGATGGGGGTGGTGAGGCACTGGAACAGGTTGCACTGAGAAGATGTGGATGCCCCATCCCTGCAAGTGTTCAAGGCCAGGCTGAGGGGAGCTTTGAGCATCCTGGTCTAGTGGAAGGTGTTCCTTTCAGTGGCAGGGAGGTTGGAACTAGATGACCTTTAAGGTCCTTTCCAAACCTCTGTATTTCTATGATTAATTAAATAACCTCGTATAGGAGAAAGTCCTTGACCTTAATTCTGTAGAAACGTTTAACAGAGACTAATTGCCGGTAGATTCTGTAACACAAACTTCAAGAAGAAAAAAATAGTCAGGTATAAACACTTGAAAATTAATCAAACTAATTTTCTGATAACTTGAAATTACTATGCTCAATTCAGAGACTATAAATCCACAATACTGTAGGAGATTATTCATGTAATTTAAACGTTCCGTTGTTTAGAATTAGAATTGCAAGGTACTTGCTCTCCTGTGCTACATTTAATAGCTTGAGTCTGAAAATGCAGAATTCAGTGGTTCCACTGAATGTAATGAAAATGTAAATATAAGTTACTTGCCTGAATATATGATCACTGAATTGGTTCTGAACATCTCAATTTTCAGGGTAGAGTGCATTCATTTTGGTATGTGATATATTCTAATAGGAGACATGCTACTAAATCCCTGTGAATCCCGTTGAAAATTGAGATATGGAAGAAAAGGTATTTAAAGCTTTTATTCATAATACTACCATAGTTATTATGATGAGTAAATGGCTTAAGCTATTTGACCTTTTCTATGAATAGATGTAATGCTACTTTGTTCCTCAGCTAGACAAGAAAAATGACTTGGTTTTTTGTTTTTTTTTTTAAGAATAAGTTATTAAATTTAACAGGAATATATCTTCACATAGTGCAAACAATTCTGTACTAATATCCTTCTTTTATGTGTTTTTGGATTCATACAGGGCTCAGAATTTGGCATATTTTGAGTTAGTTCACCATTTTTCATTATAAATTTAGAAACTTTGAAGACAAAGACTAAGGTAATGGCAAACCAATAGTCAGCTGAAGATATAAGGAAGCATTCCTTTATATTTCTCCACTTTAAAAAGTATTAGTTTGTGACCCCTGAGAAATAAATAACTAGTATTGAGGAAGTGAGGGAGGGAAGGTTATATATTTTTCTTCTATTTGCAATGGAGCTCTTCCAGGGTTGCCTACCAAATAGCTCAGTTCAACTCAGAAAATACTCTGCTGCACATAATTTTATCATATTTTATCATAAAATATATAAATTCTGTAGTCACATTTTCAGATACATTGCCTGCATTTAATTTTTATTCTTTACTCTATTTTTATGATTTTCATTTGATTAACACAGTCCTATTGATGTTGCTTCAGAAATCTCATCTGTGGTTTACATTGTCTCAAGAAGATCACATTTATTTCTCATTCATATATATCTTTATTCGCTTCCTTCAAATATTTATTTATTGATTATTTAATCCCTCGAAGTATCCTACATATTTTCATCTTTCTGTAGAATAACATGGGTCAAATTTAACTTACTCTAGAAATATTAATTTTCCTCCAACAGCAATACATTGGCTGTGGGTGAGTCACTGAAGTACAGGTTCTGACTGTAATTCTATTTCTTTAAAATTTATTTTTTCTCTATGTGCCTTTCCAAATCCAAAACAAAAATTCCATGGTAGTAAATCTAGATGAAGATGTACAGTAAGATAGTGCTTCTCCATCCCTTTTATCTTGCACTTGTAAAAGTTCAGTTCTGTAAGGAAATTGCTTTAGCTGAGTTCATCTCTTTACAATACTGTTTTAGCCAATAGTTAGACTACAAGAATGATTCTGGCAATATTAGAAAATACTGCTAAAACATGGATTTTGAATTCAATAGCATGAATATTCAACACAGAACTGCAATCCCAAGAGTTTACTTACTAGTTTAGTAGGTGAGTTCCAAGACTCGCATAACCAAAAATACTCGTTTAATTCCAAGTTATTTATTTTCCCTGGATAAAAAAAAGCTGGAATAGACCTGTCAACAAAGGAAACAAGAGCAACCCACATGTTCCTGACTGTGTTATATTCATTTATTGAGACAAATCCTCATCACAACTTAAATATAAATTATATATACACTTATATGTGAGAACATAGAAAGGAACATTTGATTTATGATTTTCTAGTATATTTTGCTCCTGAACTTCATTCCATTGAAGTAAATTGAAAATGGGAGAAATAAGGTCTAAATCTCTAACCACTGCAAAACACTCACCACAGGAACTTGTCCACTGCTAGGTTACAGGGAGGTTTTTTTATTTACAAAGCCAAAGAGACACAAAATTTGTTTTGTTTTGGTTTTTTTTCTAGAAAAGCAGCTACAAAGGACATAATTTATCTTGGTCAAGAATTTATTTTGGACAAGACCCTCAAGATCAGGGCTACAATGTGCTGCATGTTTCTATATTTTCGGAAGACTGTGAGGTCTTAAAAATTGTATAGAGTATCAGTGGGGACAGCATAAAATGGTCCCATTGGATTTATTTGAATGTGTTTATGCAGTTCTTTTTTCAGAGGCATTCCTGATTAAAAGTATGCATTTATCTCTAAGAGATATTTCTTTTGCTGCTCTTTAGTATTAATAAATTAATTATTATTTTATCATGTATGTCTACATTACATTCAATTATTGAAATTAAATAGCCACATGAAGACATTAATCACTTGTCACAAAAATGAACCTAGAAAAGATAAAATGTTAAAAAGAAGCTTTGAAAAATACATATGTGAGGAGATATAAATGGAAAAAAAAATATTTTCCTGTGTAACTTACTCTGTTCAGTTTTGTAACATTTTACAAAGTTTTCTATGCAGTTGGCAAGCTATTCACATTCCAAAAGTGGCTGTGCTTTTTAAAGGAAAGACACCTTCAGGTAATTACTGTGCTAAATAAATGTCAGTAAGGCCCTTACTTCTTTATTAATTAGAATTCAATTATGTCAAAAAGAAAGACTGTAATATTCCAGAGAATTTTTTGCGACAGAAAATTAACTATAGCACAAAACATGTATTGCAGACTTAAAGAGAATTATTTTCATAGGAGTTGAGGAATTAGGAACTACATGTAAATTGTTTCACCACTGCATGTCCCATGAGCATATGGTGGGTTGAGGTGATGTCTGCTATTTTTAAGAAAAAAGAATGATTTGCATGTGCAAAAGCAGTAACAGTAAAGAGAGAAAATTAACACAAGAAATGTATAACTTGGCAGCAAACTTAAATGCCTTGATTATTATGATTAATGCTGGTGTGAGAAATATTCCAATCACCACAATTAAAAACCAGAAATATCGTATAAGAATTTTTACAGTATGGATTAATTTTAACCGCATCTTTGATAGCACAAAGTGTTTTTAGTATATCCCCGGACACTTTCCATAGGCTTATTTCTGTTGGGTTTGCTTTCCAGTGCACACTTTCAAACTTTGACCTACCTATTGAGTCAAGGACCATGTCCATTCCTCTCTTGTACTGACTACCCTCTCCCATCATAGGTGTCCACACGCCATTTTCATGTATATCTTTCATCCATGCTTCAATGCCAATGTTTCAGTCTCCTTAAAATAATAATACAAAAAAAAAAAATTGGAGGACTAAGTAAAAAAAGAAAAGCATCCTATAATTTGTGCTATGGTCAAACTTGCACCATCTGCACCATTCAGTGGAAAGCCTTGATAGTCCAACTGAAATAAAAATACTTTATCTGAAATGACTTTATCTGAATTCTTTTACTGAAATGCAAATCTTTACATTTTAAAATTACCAACTAAGTAACTACTAAGTAAACAGGATTCTTCCACATAGCCTATTACTTCACCCCCAGAAAATGCCTAAAATATAATCTGCAATACTTCAACTTTCCAACAAACTTATTTAAGGTTCATTATCTTTACTGTTTTTCTTTTAAAATCCTGAGCCACTTGATTCATCATAAAATAAATTTTTGAAGCACAGAGAGGAAACAAAATAGGCAAGCACTTTATTTAACAGTGGATAATTTTTTTTAAGAAAGTTTTATCGTGCTTGTTAAAGTAAGATGAGAAGTTTTCTATTAACTAGGCTGGGAAGCCTTAGGGGCCACTGAAAGCTTTTTAATTGCATATTTAATTAGAAATGTGCTAGAGAGCTGGTGTTCAGCTTTTCTGAAGCTCATGGCTCCTGACAAAATGTCTGCTTTTAAGCCATTTTGTCTCTTGAAATGTTTTCAAAAAAGTGGGTTAAAAAGAAGCAGCTTTAATTTTGCCTATTTTCACTTCAAAGGGATTTTACTGTTTTATCAATCCTACTGGCAAACCAAGGTGAAATGACATCTTCAAAAGTAAGCATTTTCAGGTAAAATAAATCTCCTAAAAGAGCAAACTTTAAAGATTCTAACAATTTGTTTCTCTGCCTAGCCCACCAGAATGATGGAAGATGAAAGAAGGAAAGAAGAGGAGGATTATGTCTGCCTACTACAGGTGCAGAGTTTGCAGGAGCAAACTAACAGCCACTTCATCCAGTAGCCAGTGTCTGGAGGTGAAGTGAAATAAATTCATAAATATTCTCTTTATATCCTGGGTTGAACAATGTTGACAGCACTGCCTGCAGTTGTCAGGATGCACAGCATTTGCTCTATACCTGGACAAAACATGACAAGCCCAGTATGTCTTATGCCTAGTGCTTGGTCACAGCACCTTTTCCAAAAAAACTTTTCTGACAGAAGTTTGCTTGGAATTTAGGTTGCCTCAGAAGTCCTACCTTCCCCTGAGGTAATTTAATGGATAAAAGAGGGCAGCCCCAACAAAAACTGACAGCACTTCAACCCCTAGCATTGCAGGTATGAATACACATTAGTTATGGCTAGATAAAAATGCTTCTGAAACACAGGCTATACCAGTAAAGTAAGCTGCTGACTTTTTAATGAAACACAGTATTTGAATAAGCATAGTCTCTTAGAGTCAGAATGGAAAGCTTTTTTTGTTGTTTTACATGACAAGTCCTGTTTTGTAAATAATTTGTATTAAATAGAAAAGTTAGAAATACATAGAAATTCCTTGATTAAAAGTGTGATTTTGTACAATGAAAGGTAAATATATACTGGAAAACAACTCAGTAAATAAATAACATGTTATACTAGACAGTACATCTAAACAAATAGAGTGTGGAAATGCCTTTTGATACACACAAAAGAGAAATTTACCAAACTTGACATAATATATAAATGGTTATGAAAGTGCTAATGCATTGTTATATCACCTTCACTCAACAGCACAGCCAGAGACTTGTGACTCCCTAGAGTACCCTAATCACATAACCTAATCTATGTCTTTCATGGCTAGTAAAATATAGCAAGTAGCACCCAGACCTTGTACTAAGACCAGAATTGGAATTTCTCTATTTTTCGAGTGAATCAGATCTATGTGTCATGATAGCCCATGTATCTGATGGCAGAACACGGCAAATATATTTGAAGGGTAGGAAATAAAGTTTGTTAAAAGTAACTTAATTTGAGGAAATAGACTTGAATATCACCCAAGACTAGCTCTTATGAGGCACTGTCATTTAATTTCAGTCATCCATGATTAATTATCAAGTTTATGCAAAATGTGATCCATTTAGAATTATTTCAACTTTACATTTAAATGCTCAGAGACTGATCTTTGACAGTAATGATATTTCCAATTTTCTCCTGCTCTGCAACCTCACATTTTTAAAATTTAATATTTTATTCATTAATATTTATTTATTTATTTATTTATTTATTTATTTATTTATAAATGGGAAAGTTCTTTACTAGGTGTTTGCACATTCATTCCAGTAGCACAGACTAAGCAAATGCTTCAGACTTGGCTATGGAAAAGACAAGAGTAATTCTGGTTACCAAATATGTTCATGCAAGAACTAGAGGTGGCATTACTATTACTATTAGGTGCAAAACCAGTACTTATAATTTAATCATTATCTATTCAAATTAAAGTTACAGATTTGACACAGTTTTATGAAATTAAAGTAGGGTGAGTTCATTCATTCACCTTTTGCTATGAAACCAGAGTTGAATATATTGATTAATTTGCCCTCTGTTCTGAAGATTAACACAGGTAGAATTTGGTCTTGTCATTTGCTGCAAAAACCTGTAAAACAGAGGTGTGAGGTGAGATGAGTGCCATTATCATCAGTACTCCAACAATGTCCAGCTCTGTGTTTCCACATCAAACCCAAGCAGAGCTGATTCTTCAGTAACTCTGTGTTTGGCACAGTCCTGAGAGAAAGCTGGCTGGTTTAGCCTAAGTCCTGTTAAATACTGATGCGGTCTGGCAAGAAAAATGGAATGCTAAGTGGCCAAGAGTGACTCAGTTTTTGCCATAATATCTTTCCTTCCTCTCTCAAATTCCCAGGCAATGCTAAGCTTCTCTAATGCAGTATGTGTTGGATGATCCCTCTAATTATGTTTGCATATGTGGGGATCATTATATACTAGATATCACACAAAGACAAACTGAAAGAAGACTCAGGTGGTTATGTTTGGCTTAGGGTTTTCTGAGAGAAAGAAATTTCTCTTAGTGGCCCTTCAATCCAGGGACATCCAGTGCTTCCACTGAAAACTCATTTGCAAAAACCCCAAAAGACTGAAAAGGCAAGTGCAATAAAGTCGAAGCTATCATCTGTCACTATCATTTTCCTTAAAAGCTGTAATGAATTAGTTACCCTGAAAAAAAAAAAAAAAAAAAAAGAAAAAGATCCACTGGGTATTTTGTGTACCACAGCAGCAGATTTAAGAATCAAACTCGATGTTTTTATCTCAAATATTTTTAATCTAGATTGACATTTTAGAGATGAACAATGGAGAATGAGATACAGTTGAAAGTACTATGAATAAATGATAATGTTTTACTCATTCCATATTAGTTCCACATTCTTAAGTCTTTTAGTAACCAAATTAGTTAACACGTCTCTGCAGATACGCTTAATTCATAAAACTTAAAATAAGAAATATCTTAAATGGAGCAGGACTGAAAAGCCGTCTGGATGCTTGCCATATTGGTTTGAACTACTGACATATTTTACCCAATTTTCTTGCTGTCTGTGAAGAGAGATGAAGACTTGTGATTTCAAATTCTTTTTCTTTGTTTTATCCTCTGGACCATAAGACTGCTCCAGAGATTCTGGAGCACACTTCTGCTTTTAAGAAGTTTCAGGGAAGAGGTAGCTTGCTTGGAATGCTTGCTTATTGCTCAAGGAATGCTTTACTAGCAACACCAAATAAAAGACACTCAGGGCATAGCAGGTTTGCAACTGGATGGCATCTACAGAGGATTAGAGTCTATCAAAAAAAGTGCAAAGAAAACTAAAATTAGATATGGAAGCCAAGAAAAATCCGAAATCCTTCAGAATAGGAGATGAAGTAGAGTGAAATGTCACTACACTGCATTTGCAAACAAAGATTTTGATTCTCAATGACAATTTCTGTATTTTTCCTGTATTTTATTTTATTTTCTGACAGCACCAAGCTTTTGCCTCACAATGAAAAAGGCAGTCTGCTTCATTGAATCTGAGAGATTTCAGGAAGATTAGGAAGGCTTTCCTTTTCCAAGAACAGATGATTGTCTAAATGTAGCAAGGCACCTGCTCCTATCTAATAGTTTCTCTAAGTTCCTATTTTGCACAGACTGACAACTTGTGGTATGTAAGGCAGCAGTATTCCCACCATCGAGAGATCAGCAGGAGTCCTGCAAGGTAGATGCTATCAATCAGTTGATCATGAGTCAGTAAGTGCCAGGGATATCTCTTTCCACAAAACCCAGCACTGCTTTCTAGCAAAACAGCTCCAGGAGTGAACAGGAGCTCAGCAGCATACTTCCACTTCCCCATTACATAATTCATTGGAATTGTTAGAGAAATTATAGCAAGGCAAACACATATGTCTGTGTGAGCATACCTTTGCATGCATGTCTGTGTGTGCACGTATCTCTATACGTAGGTCTGTCCTTCAGGATATGTTGAGAAGGTTGTTTGGGGATTTTTCCAATTAACTTTCTTGATATCAAAACTGTTGTGTACGATCCAAGTGGCCTTTTTCTCTAACCATGTCCCCTATGTCTCAAAATCACCTATGAATTCAGAAGATATTTGCTAGGAGGATACTGAAGGATATATCCAGGGTTCCAACAGGAGGAAATCAGAGGAGCCAGTGATTTGTTTTTCTTCATCAGTGTACAGTTTATCAGTGTTGGCTTCCTACAGTGTTGGATTGAGAAAATGAGGTGGAAATACTTGAGTTTTCATTAATTTTGCATCTTGCCTATTTAATTAAAAGAGAAACTATCTAATGCACAACAATAGACAATTTACAAAATGTAAATACTTTTTTAAAATTGGTTGCAACTTTTACAGTTGGAATAAGGTATTTCTGTTCTGCAGTGCCATATTCATTTCTTCCATCTCTCCCTCTGGAGGTCTTATATTTTATAGTGATGTCTCTAAATTTCAAATTTAGTAATGTTTTTCAGCTATAGATAATTTTGATGATCAAGTCTTACAGATCACCACTTAACAGTTTGCACTCAGCAATTATCTTTGCCTAGTGGATATTTCTTATAAATAGATTGCTTTAAAAATATATATATAAATATATGAGATAAGACTCTTTAATAGATTCTTTAAAATTTCCTGGTCTTTAATAGATTTTTTAAAATTTCCTGGTGTGTTATTTGAAACATCAAATTTTAAAATTAATTGTAAAACTTAGGAAAATGTTGGCTAAATAGACAGAATACTTCTGGTAGCTTTCTAGTGCTTCATTTCTCCACTACAGTCCCAAAATGAATGAGAGTTGCACTTATATATAAAATATGAAAGACAAATATCATATTAATTGATTACTTTAATCCAAATCTGAATCTTTTAACATGATTTTATTGCTCTTTCACTTGCTAGTTCATTCTTCCAGTTTCTCTTATCATGCCATTCCAAAGAATTGAATCAAAATTATGTATGCATATAAATTTCCCCAAACTGTAAATGCTAATTATTTCTTTGAGTGCAAAGTGTTTCTGGAGGGTTTCTTGATAAAGAACCAGATGCTTATTATGAAAAATAAATGCTGTCTATTCTTGTAGGAAATTCCAAACCAACATCAAAAGCCTTGGGACATCATTTTCCTGAACAGCCAAGAACATCCACAGACAATCTCTGCTCCCTTGATTGGCCTCAAAGTAAGAAGAGACAACACAAATGAACTGTGACCCTAAACCACATTTTCTGTGTAAGTATTTGAACCTTGAAATGCACCTGAAAGGAAAACACCTTTCCCCTTTCCCCCTGTGACTGAAATTTCAAGAGTGATGCCCAAGCATCTTATCAGGACTAAGAGAGGATATTACAAAAGGACACATCAAATTAATAATCTGTATTCTAGTAGCACGACACAAGGTACTGAATCACACTATGAAATATTACACTTCAGGACTTTGATCCTACCTGAGACTCCATACAGAGAGCAAGAAAAAAATATAATTGTACTTGAAAAGGAATAAAAGTGATTGCTTATGCAAAACAAGCCTTTAAAATTTCCTACTGTGACAAGCCTAGAAGCTGTGATATATTTAGGAGCAAATTAATGGTGACATGGTCTTCAGACTTATCTGAATGCACAGTGGGAAGCAACATCGATCACTTTTCTTACTTCTTTTCACTCTCTCAATTGATTCCAAAACATCCATCTAATCCATTTATATCATAATTAATCCTGGTCTTTCCTTAAATGTTACCCTTTTCTACTTGATGTCCTCTGACTTCCACAAATTTATATCAAGGTGCATCAGAAAACAATATTTTGATTGCAAAAGAGACCACAGGTATCTTCATACAGTCTACATATTAACAAGTCTATGGGAAAGAATATTTGTGATGCTACCTTAGATAAATCCCAGAATCACAGAAGGATAGAATACGTTGAAAGAGACCTTACAGATCATCTAGACTAAATTGCCTATTGTGGAAAGGGACACCTTGCATGAGATCAGACTGCTCCAACACCCATCTAACCTGGTCTTGAGCACTTCCAGGGATATGACATCAACACCTTCTCTAAGTAATCTGTTTCAGTGCTTCATCACTCTCACAGTAAATAATTTCTTCCTAATATGCAGCCAAAATCTACTTTCATTCATTTTAATCCACTGCCTCTTGTCCTGTTACTAGAGGAGTTGGTAAAATGTCTTTCTCCATCTTTCTTATAAGCCCCCTTTAGATACTGAAAGGCTTTTGAGAAATCCAGATAGATGACATTTGCACTTCTCCTATCTGATTCGATGGACAAGGGAAAATGAAAGGGAACATGATTTTATTCCTAATATTATTTCTATGTTGGGAGGTAGATTTATAAATTCTATAAATTAGAATTGGGTAATACCTTGCAACCAAGCAAAGAACTTATGCCTAATTAATAGAGATGGCAAATTAATTGTTTAGGTAATTTGTGTGTTTGGGGATTTTTATTTATTTATTTAATTAGCATATCAGCAAACAGGTCAGACAAGAAGCACCGAATCTTAGAAGTCTAGGCTTGCCCATCAAGATCCTTTGGATATTCTCTACAGTCATAGTTTTCCTTAGTTGCACAAACAGCTCCTTTACATTCTCAGCATCACTGTGGTCGGCTTCTAACTAAAGGACTGAAGTCACTTCTCATTTTCTGTGTTGATGAGAGGAGTACTCAGGAAACTAAAATGTGCGGATTTCAATGCTATCAAGACTGTTAGAAAAAAAAACTTCAACACTACCAACTGCTATATTTCTGAATGGTATTTCTGTGCAGAACCTTACTTCAGAGACCCAAAAGTAGGACCTTTACTCAGTGGATCCCAAACAAACTCAGATATCCACTTAGTTCTCTCAAAGTTTTCAGCAGAAGCCTTCACAAATGTCAAAAAAGGCTGCAAAGGTCATTGGGAGGGTGAGGGGTGTTGACTCATCTAAAATCACACAAAATTTAAATCTAGATGTTCAAAAACTATTTTAGTCTTATCATCAATGTAAAGATGCTCTATAATTACTGAAAGCTGCCTGCAAAATTAAGAGAAACTAGGTAATTGCTTAGATATTTAGACTACTCACCAGATCTACTGCTAAATCTTAGTTCTCACTGGAACACCATTACAGTATTCTTTATTAATCTCTCAATAAAATTCCCATGTTTTGAAATCTTCTTTAAAGAACTTCCAGATTGAAATATTTATTTTTTCTCTATGTCCCTTCTCTGTATTTCAAATCTTTTTCTGGATTCTTTTTTTAAGATATATAAAATTAAAGGATTTCTATTTACTGTACCATACACAGGGTATAAATCTATAAATCTTTGATGTAGATCCTATAAGTAAAATGTTATTATTTTTATTGACTCATTATATTTTGATTTAAAATTAAACACTTACACTGATAATTATTTCACTATGCCTAGTACAATGTCAAAGCATTTTCTAAGCTGAAATGTGAATGTTATACAAAACCTATATAAGCCTTTATTAAAATTCAGCTATGTTAACAGCAGTATTTGGACACTCTTTAAGAATTTCATTTGTAATCAGGCCCTAATGTATTCAGAAAGACTGGTCTGCAGTTCATGCATTCGGGACATTGCACTATGGATTCAATCTTTTGTATGTCCAGAACAGAAGAGACAAAATGCAATACAACAGCAATAATACTTCACTAATCTAGAATGGGTTGCCATATAAAAACCAAAAGGTAAATAAAATTCAAACTTAAATTTAATAAATTCTAGAAATATTTTTGATGTAAAAAAGGATTTTTTTCAACAAATACAATATTATTGAAGAGTATTCAATATTTAAAGATGCTGGCTTTTTGCTGCAAGTCTGAGAAACCTCACTCCTTCACCCAAAGTCCATCACGAACTGAAAGATGCTTGGAACCTTGAAGAAGCAAGCCAAGAGCAATTACTTAATATAAAATTTATCAGACTGCCTACCAGGGATGATGGGGAGTAAGATTTATTTTTATGCTGTGGAAAATGTACTTTGTGCTTTGCAGACAGAATCAAGAAAAAACTATTTGCCCTGAGGATTTTGCAGACTCCTTACAAAAAGCTTTCAATGTTGTACCTTCTGTGTAAGCCCTGAGGAGCAAAGATCTTTGAACATTAGAGAAGAAGAGTAAATATATAAACTATGTCTTCAAAAAGGTCAAGAACAGGAGTTGATATTGTAAATGCTAGAAACCCCACCTGTTCCAGATTGGTAAAGGAACCTGAACATAGGGGGCAAGAAATAAAGAATCTGATATAAATCACAGAAAGATAAATAAAATTATCTCATTGATTTCTCTGAGCTTTGTAAAAAGGCTACAGATACCTGTTTAAACTGGAAGCAGTTCCCCATCTATCAGTAGACAACTTCAAGTTCTCCTGACTGATCACAATTTTTCTCAGTGCTCCAGAAATAAAAATGAATAATTCTGCCATCTTTCTCTACGAAATAACCTTTGGTGTCTTTATGATCTTCCCAAAAGAAAAAAGGAGGAATTAAAGAGATAAGAATACACAGGCTTTTACACAAGTTGTATTAAATTACATTGCTAATGGCTAAAAAGGCAAATTCAACATTACTGAAAATATATGAAAATATACTAACCTTTTATCTATATTAGGAAAGGTTAATGCCTTGGAAACTAGTTGAGTATTTTACTTTGATCTAGAAACCTCTATTAAAAAACGTAAGGCCTCGTCTGAATTTTGAAGTCTTAAATGTTCTTTACTTTTCCACAGTTACACCATCCTACATTTTTTGCCATACATACTTTACTATACTTTATAAATACCATTCTATCTATTAATCTCTTCAGTATTTGGCCTGAGTCAAAGATGTCCAACATTTTACAAGGGAACTCTTCACAGTTTTCTATTGGCACATTTGTGAAAGAAAAGTAGAGATAACTCACACTATTTCAATCTGGATGTAACTGTCAAAATGGTCTGAACAATTAGACAGAGGATGTCTCCTTTCCCCCCTTCTGAATTTGAAATTAGTAATTTTAAATACTTATATTGTTTTTCCCTAAATAAAACCTCAACAACTAAGTTCTATATCCTTGTAAATATATAGTCAATAATTTTTGATTCAGTGTGGTAATTTAAAAATAGTGTGAAACTTAAAGCTAAAATTCAGGGGGAAATATTTTGCATCTAGATTCATATTGTTCTTCCACTGAACAGTGTTCTGGACAAAGAGAGGGAGTAGTGACTGATTTCTATCATAATGTCATGTCACAAAGCTTATAGCACTGTCTTATATCTCTTTTTTGATTCTTTTAACCTTTCAAAGCTGAAGAACTGGCATTCATTAAATATATGTTTTAGATCAGAAGGAAAGTAATGGAAAATGGTTGATTCCAATAGCCTTGAATATTTTATGCTGTTACTCTGCAATGCTCAGATGTTAATAATGATGGTACGGTGTTACCAATCAGTTAAGGAGAAGGAAAGAAATCCTTAAACCATAAGACCTTTCCTACAGGAGAGATTTTGTATCATTATTTTTGAAATATGACCTTCGCAGCAGCATCTGTAATTTTACTTCAAATTAAAACTAATATACTGTCAAAATTAGTCTCTCAGTTTCTTTCTGAGCATATCAATCCTATTCCATGGATAAAAAGGGAGTTTGCAAGATAATGTTGGAAACTTTATACCACAAAGAAATTCAGATATCCTTGAATCCTAAATAATAATAAATATCATCTATGCACTAGCAATGAATATTAAATGCAGATTCATCTTGATGTCAGACTTGAAAATAAGATGTAAAATGAAATAAAATAGAATTTACTCATATTAGGAACATTTTTTATTCTTTGCCTGCTTCTATAAATTAATATAATAAATAGTGAAATAAAAACATTCATACTGTTCATAGGCTAGCAGTTATTTGCTGCTATGTTTCTTTTGGCAGATGATTTAACTTATATTGTGTTATATTTATGGTGTTAAACTAAATCCTGAACCATAAGTTAATTGAGACCTTACAAGAAGAAGAGACAACACAATGGGAAAAAAAGTGGGATATTCTAGAGGTTGTGACTGAACTTCCTAACTCCTGTGGTATTGGATCTTTAGAGTAGAAGAAAAGCAGTTCAGGCTAATGACAGAAATGCTTCATTGTGACTCTGCAGTGATGGATTACTCCAGAGTGAGAGGGTAAACATTTCTGAGAGGTACACAAACCACTTTCCATCTTCCTTATTTTTATTTCATCTTATAAAATTTGGTTCTTTTCTCTAGAAAGAGAACACCTCTGTAGGTATTCTCAAACGTTAAATCAATTCAGATAGAGATTAGAGGTAATCAAATCTTCAGTGTGTGAGGATGACCTCATGTTCAGTTTGCAAAAAATGTACTCATATGAGTACATGACACACCTAATGGCATTCATCCAGCTTCTGAGGCATTTATCCCACACACAAAGTCACATGAACAGAACACTGAAATTATATTTTGAACAAATGCATATGCATCTTTTTTCTGTGGGCCCCAGAGGCATAGCCTTAGACTAAAAAAGATATACCTGAAAGGAGGACCCAAAATCATTCTCACTGGCTGAGATTTAACAGCTAGGCACTATAGATTAGTGTATCTGCTCTCCTGCTGTCATTTTAATCCTATTATTCTTGCATTTTTGTGATTATGCACCAATGAAAAAAGGCAGAAGACTATTTTGTAGTGCACAAGACTAGTATTTTAACTGCCAAGGGATTTTCTTGGAGGATGGGAAAAAGTGACGTGGGGGTAGAATCAAGCTGTTACTCTTCCCAGGAGAATATTTTTACCAAGAATCACACAGCAGTATATCATCTGTCTTTGTTTTGTGTTGACAGCCAGTGCAGCTGCTGGGCACTGAACTAAGTGTTGCCTGCTGTGCATACATCTACGAATATTAGTTCCAGAAAAATTATTTTGAAACAAATTTCCTGATTTCCTCCACTTACTATGTTATGTATCCAAAAAATAGTTTATTCTTTTAAATGAAACTAGAAAACACACTCCAGAAGAATGCCTAATTTGGTACTGTACTCAACACTGGTGAGGTCACTCCCTGAGTCCTGTGTCCAGCTCTGGGCCCTTCCCTTCAACAAAGACATTGAGGTGCTGGAGCAATTCCAGAGAAGGGCTGGTGAATGGTCTACAAGAAGAATAAGTCTTATGAGGAGCAGCTGAGGGAGCTGAGTGTTTAATCTGGAGAAGATGATGCTCAGGGGAGCTGTTATCACTCTCTACAACTGCCCAAAACAAGGTTGTAGCAAGGTGAAGCAGCCTCTTGTCCCAGGAAATTACCAATGGAACAAGAGGCCACAGCCTCAAGCTGCACATGGGGTGTCTCAGGCTGGACATCAGGAAGAATTTTTTCGCTGAATAGGTGGTTAAGCACTGGAATGGGTTGCTGAGGAAAGTGGTGGAGTCACAATCCTAGGGAGTGTTCAAGAAACAATTGGACATGGACCCTGGGACTAAAGTTTAATGGACATGTGGGTGTTTGGCCAAAGATCAGACTCAAGAACCTTGGATGTCTTTTCCAACCTTCATTATTCTGTGATTTTATAGGTAAATTTTTTTTTAAGCGGAACAGTCAATAGCAAATTGCAGCATCCAAAGTCACTGTAAAATAGTTTGAGCCATCTAAGGATAAATCCATACTACATAATATTCTGAGGCATATTGAACCAGGCTGTGTTGTGACTCTGACTTTAGATGGCACAATCAGAGCTTGGCAGAGATTTTCAGAAGCTGAATTATCTGCACCACCTATGCTTGAGTGTTACCCGAGAGCAGGACCTCACCTGGCATTATCCAGTCACAGATTGCACTCACTGAGCAAGTGCTTTTACTAACAGCTGAGAATAAGGCTGTGGTCAAATAGGGCAAGTGCCACCACTTCTTTATAATGCCATTGGTTGAGAAATGAAAACAGAGAATGTGAGTAAAAGGTTCATTCTCACAGTGCGAGGAACCCACATGAATATCTTCTAGGCTATTTTAATATAATTCACATAAATGCACACAAATAATATACATAAATGTACATAAGTGGCTGTGTACATATATATTAATTTATGCATATATATGAGTGTGTATATATATGTGTACGTGTATATTTTTATGTGTACATATAATATATATTTACATATAAAATATTTGGAAAGATGAGTAAAGAATGGAAAGTTGGCTGCTTATACAGAGTTAGTCAAGAGAGTAAGGACACAGCAGATTATGGAGGATGTTATAATGTATTGTAAGGCAATAAGATAGAAGATGAAGTTGATGGCAGATTATGACCAAATGTAGCACACATAGAGAAATTATTCCACCTTCATATATTGAAATCTGGGCTTGGTAATGATCAGTAGTATTCAGAATCCAAACGGAGTTTCATAAAAATGCCAGCTCAGTTCTTGGCAAAAGTCAAAAAAACCCCAACTGAAGTGTAAACAATTATTAGGAAATAATTAAGGAATATATGTTCATTACACAAATATACATATATACATTACAGCACTGTGAAGTTCTTCTCCCCTCAGCTTTGAGAAGCATACAGGAGAACCCCAAGTGTTTCAAAGGGATTCAAAAGCTATTCTAACCTATGGGTATATTATAAAAATGTGCAGAATTAGAGGTTTTAAGAGCATTAACAAGAACAAACTGTTCTCCAACTTCTCTCATGTAAATTCTAGGATGGTGGGATGAAGTGTGTGCGAGTACTATATAAAATATTAAATTGGCCAGATAAAAATGCTTTATTATATTTTGAGTTTCCTACTGAACAGACACTTTAATCCGTCCTACAATGATCCTCACTAACTTAGAAATAAAAGGTAATTTTCCCATGAAAATATAAGCTGAGATTATTTAATTTAAATAATGCCTTAAGGAAAAGAAAGGAAAAATTGTATACATTGCAGGCTTCTTTAGCAACCATCGAAGTTTAGTATTGTGATAATTTTGGCTCCTGAGTATCCGAGACAACATATTATTTAAGCCCACAAACTGCAAGGCTCTGGGAAGGCCTGCATTACCATCATGTCTCTTGAATGAGAAAGGATATCAGTTCATATAGGAGTCCTGAAATTGTGCAGAAATTTTGGCAGTCATCACTAGGTATATTTATACTTTCCAATTTATTCTTCATTTAATATTAATAATTTCAGTGTATACAATACTGTAGAATACAGTATTGTGCCCTCAATGACATTCACGGTAGTCTTCACATTCATGTAGCAAGGATAAAATAACCCTTTTTTAAAAATAAATGTATTGTGTTACTAGTTGAGACCTCAGATCCAGCAACACAGCTGTTCAAAAATATTTAACCATATGTAGGCTTAAAACTTCAATGCTCAATCAATTTTAAAAATAATGTTCAGAGACTAATTTAGGTGGAGTATGGATAACTAAGCCTGTACTGTGACTCTCAAGGCTTCTTAAGAATATGAACCCTTGGGAAGTTCAAATTCTTCAGGTAATCAAAATTCTCCTTATCTTTATGTCTAAAGGCACTCTGAAATTGACAGTAACGATTTACTGCTTTCTAGATCAAGCCTATCTCCCACAAGAATCCCCAAAGCGTTTTTTTTTTTTTTTTACTTTTTTCAGTTGGAAGGTCAGAGGTTTGGAAGAAGAACAGACAAGAGGGTGTTCATAGAATACATTTATTGAATGAGTGCCATAAAAACCCACAAAACTTAACTACTATTTTACTGAAGAAGAAGGCCAGAAGAGTTATCAACATCCTCTAGATAAGGATTTAGTGCTTAGGACGTTCATCCAGTACAAAAAATGTTCTTAGTTTATTTCTTCTCTATGTGAGGAGACTTAAAACCTTTTTATGTGCTTTGCATTTCAAATACTTAATCAGCCTTCGAAGCTGAATGCAAACTCCAGATGGCCCAGAGGAAAGTCGTAAGCACTAAATCACAGCCCTTGTTCTCTCGCTTTTTCTGCATCCCATCTTGTCTTCTCCAATACAGTCCAAAGTTGCTTTAGACCACGTAGAAAAACTTCCTACAATGCAGATGGAACTCCTCACACCCTCATTCCTCAGCCTAACCCAGGGTTATCTGGTTCCATAAGTCCATCCCACTGCTCCAGATGTGAAAAAATGGCAGGAACCAAAATATACAGTCATGGGGCAGTGCAGTGTTTCAGTACTTGCCTAACCGGTCTTAGACTAAGGGAGTTTTAGTCTATTTCTCTTGCCTAAACTATTTTAGCTTAAACTTGTCTTGATATTGCAAAAGCACAGCAGTTTTTGCCTAAGAAAAGCCCAGTTGTGCCAGAGGAGAGTGAAGAAGGCTGTTCTTCCGCTTGCAAAGTTTAGCCAGTAGTTAAAAAGAAAAAATCGTGTTGTTTTAAGAAAATATATGATATAACATCCACACAGATGCAAGACTGCAGTGGAATAGGCCCCGAGGACCAGTGCAGAACTCCTCTTTTCCTGAGGAAGACAGCCTGCACTGACCTTAAAATTGAGGGAATCTTTGGAAGGGTGATCCTAATGGCAGTGAGAATAAGATACAGTAGGTTGTCGTGTGCAACATTTTCAAGAGATTTATGAAGCTCTTATACATTAATGCAGACTATTGCTGTTATGTTATTGTGCCTGGACTAGTATAACTGGTTTTATTATCTCTAAAGTGTTAACTAGATTTACAACAAATTCTTACATACCTGTACAGGGAGTGTTCTATTTCATACTCTAAAATATTCTGTTTATAATAAAAAGAATTACTATTGTCCAATTTTTAAAATAAAAAATCTATGCTTTGGCTGTGGAAGGTAATAAGCTGTAATGACAAGTAGAAGATGCTAAATTTTCAGTGTGCAAAATACCTAATCCAAAAAGAACGGGGTTTAAGACACACATTCTTTGTTTGTTTATTTGTTTTCCTTCTTTGCTTTTGGTTTTTCAAAAAAATGGAAACCTTTTGCCAGTATGCCATTTCTTGTACTTATGTTCATGTGCGAAACCTATTCCAACAGTCAGGCAACTAATATTTAAATATTAAAATTTTTCAAGCAGCCTTTGGGGTTTTTTGTTGTTTTTTGTTGGGGGGTTTTGGTTATTTTTTGGGGGTTTTGTTGTTTGTTTTGTTTTGTTTTGTGGTTTTTGTTTGTTTGTTTGTTTTGGTTTTCTTTTTAATGAAGTGACCCACTGAAAAGTAGTTCTGGTTAAGGTTTTCTTCATTGACCTTTCAATGTCCTAAAAATGCACATGGTTCCAGAATACTCATCATGTCCTCTGCTACACAAACAAATGTAATTTAATTATCTTATTTTGTAGTCTAAGATTAGAGGTTGGTGATAATAAATGTCAATATAAAAGAACATTCAGATACTTAACCAACAGGTAAGTTGATTAACTATTAGTTCCCTTCTTAAGAAATTGCTTCTCAAAATCTGTTACCAGCAGTTAACAGCTGGTATATTAACTAATGGGGAGAAACATTCCAAAGGACAAAGATAATATAAAAACAAAAGCTAACTTCAGTAGAGATGTTTGGGGTTTTTTTGTTGTTTTTTTTTTAAGAAAACTGCTGATATTGTACAAGGTAGTATATATTCTCTAAATGAGGAGAAACTAGCAGCAAGTAGTACTGCAATACATCTATGCTGCATCATTAAAATTTTTTGGTTACAAAGGTACAAATAATTTTATTAAATTTAAGAATGGCCTCTTGTTTCAAATGTTACTATTTAAATTTATTGTAAAATCTTGAGCATTAGTCTGATTCGAATAAGAATATTCAGCTCTTTCATGCGCACAGAAATAAATTATTTTCTTGAAAAACAAATGGCACTAATATTAATGCAGACCTTGTCAAAAAGGTGAATTTATTATCAGTGTATGTTTTATCAAATGGAAAGTGAAGTGAATTAGAATTTGGTATCCTGAATTCAGAGTTAGGCAGATCTTAGTGATTATAAGAAAATGCATTTTTAAAATTATTACATAGGAATCCGTTTTCAGTGTTCACATGAAAAAGAGGATAAACAGAAATAAACACTGCTGTTATTTTTAAAATCTGTTTGTGATCTTGCTTTTCAATTATAACATTTTTTTATTTAATAAGATCTGAAAATAGGGGTATTTAAAAAGTTCTCATCCTGTGACATAAAAGTAATACAATGTAGGTTTTTGGTTTGTTTAAGAAAGCAAAATGTGTTAATATAAAAATGCAAAATGCATTCATATAAAAAATAAATAAAGCTTCAATTAGCATTTTACTTCATCTTTAAAAAAGGAGAGAAGAATTTTCAAATGTGAAAAGTCTAAGAAGCAATTTGAAAGTAATGTTGATTTACCAAAGTGAACAACTACAGCTGTTCAGAAAGAATGCTTTGTTTTTCATATTTTTATCTACAAGGTGGGAACAAAAAGATAGCAATCCCTAGAAGCTTTATGTCAGGTATATAATATCATTGTATAATTTTGTTATATCCAAGAAACCTAATAGAGTAACTACCACCATGGGATTGGCATTTGTTTTCAGTAATGTTTGGATTTTCCTGGGGGGGGGGCGGGGAATATAAAGACGGCAAAAATTATTATATTAACAATAAATTATTTGATCTGTAAATTTTTTGCTCATACACCTGTATAGTTTAAGACTAAATACCCAAAGAGTTCATGTGAATATAAAGCTTTCATTGTATAGCACCATTTATGTTTTATTTCAAAGAATAGAAATGTAGACTGGTTTGGGTTGGAAGGGCCCTTAAAGATCATCTAGTTCCAACCCACTGCCATGAACAGAGGCACCTTCCACTAGACCAGGTTGCTCAAAGGCTCAATGAATCTGGCCTTGAACACTTCCACTAATGGAACATCCACCAGTTCTTTGGACAACCTGTTCCAATGTCTCACACACCTCACAGTAAAGAATTTCTTCCTGTCATCTAATCTAAACCTACTCTGTTTCTTCTCATTCATTGGGGATCTGATTACGGAATGACAGTATGACATTTAACTTTCAGCAGAAATATTTGTGGTTTACAGGTATCATTTAAAAAAAATTATAAGGACAAGCATCGTAATATTAATTATATTATAACCAATATTATTTAATCAGTCTATATTCATAAATTCAAGTGAATGTGATAGGCAGAATGTGGGTCAAAGCAGCTTGAGACTAAATAACCAAAAAAATTTCCTTAATGAAGTAAAGAATAGAAAAATTTCCATGACTTAATTTTTGTTTCCAATATGGTTTTAAAAATCAGTTTTACTTTTCTTTTGCAGAATGTACTGAAACACAATGCAGATTTTCAGTATGGCTTGTAAGATATTTTCATGGTGTATCTCCATAATCACATATGCTGCTATTTCAACAGTATGTAAAGACAAATAAACAAACCAAAAATAATCCAAAAAATGACGACATTGTGATATAGAGAGAAGGTATAAGCGACTCAATTTACTCTAGATTTCACAACAGATAACTGATTTTTTCTAGGTTCTACCTCTGGCTCTTTCCTTGACATAAGGAAATTACTAAGGAATGCCTTAAAAATAAAAGTCTGGATACATTGATTTCTATAAATAAATATAAGGTGCTCAAAATTAAATCTGACAGCAATGAATGAAGTATTTTACCCTGTTCATATCTTAATATATTTGAAAGTAGCAGAAATTGTGATAAGTGGTAAAACCTAGGGGGAAGAAGGAGAAAGGATGGAACATTTTGAGCGATGACATTTGTCATCCCAAGTAACTGTTATTCATGATGGAGCCCAGCTTTCTGGGAGAACATTTGCCTGCCCATGGGAATGGTGAATTAATTCCTTGCTTTGCTTTGTGCATGTGGTTTTTGTTTTACCTAATAAATTGTCTTCATCTCAACACACAAGTTTTCTTACTTGTACCCTTCCTGTTTTCTCCCCATCCCATTTTCTCCTCATCCCACCAGAGGAGAGTGAGCAAGCAGCCATGTGGTCTGAGTTGCCTGCTGGGGTTAAACAATGACATTCCCTCTCCTTGGGAGTGTGAAGTATTTGCATAGATTATTTTCTTTAGAATTGACTTAGACAAAACAGAAGAAATATAAATGCAATATTAATAGATATGCATGATACAAAGGCAAATACTTCTTAGGAAGAGATTTGTTACTGTATAAAACATACCAAGTTACAAATTGCTTTATTATTTAGAGATGAAAAACTCAGAGAAACAATCCCAATAGTATTCCATAAGCAACATGACTGGCAATTTAACAGAGTGCTGTGACTCCTCCTAGCTCCATTGACTGTTAGTAAAAATTCTAATTTCGCTTCATAGATAATTAAGAAGATAATTTCATATTCCATTGAAATTAAATTGGAGACCATGTGAAAAGGCCTGAGAATAAGCAAGTTTATTTTATTGAGTTTTATCTTTATAATGGAAATTTTTTGTCTGTTCTCCCTCAATAGCAATATAATGAACTTGTTTCAACTGTTAGCATCTTGGAATCTTGTATTATAGGATCTATGTAGATGAGGTCATCTATATGTGCAATGGAAAACAAAAGAAAAAGATAAAAGTTATTTTTCCAAGAATGGTAAATTTGGAGTTCGAACTCCAAATGGTAATCTTCACTGGGCTGGATGTTAGTTTCTCTATATGGTCTTATGGGTAATCATGATACAAGTTATTACTATTTTCTGTAAATTTTCTATTTTTTTTTCCTCTGGATATCTCTATCACTTTTGACAACAAAATTGCAATGATTAGTTGGGACCAAATTAATATCCTTTGCACAGATGAAATGAGCATTTTAAAATTTGTTTTCAAACTCCTAGTAGTGAAGAATTTTGCCTAAGTATTTTGAGTACACAATTTGAATTTAGTTCTTTGTACAGACAAGTTCAGGGATAGATCTGAACAGCTTAATAGAAATTAAGGGATTTTGGAACATTCACTTTAGTTTAGCTGCAATATTCCACTCAAATGTGCAAAACAATGCCTGGTTGTGTTTGAGGTTTTGTGTTAGCATCTTCATTTTCTGTCTCCATCTTCCTTATTTTACCTCAGTAAACATAGTATCTCTGTGGGTTAGATCTTTCGCTTTTAAAATATTACAGTTAGCAAAGCCTACCTCAATTTCAACATCAATTTAAATTGTATCAGTTTCATCCCTTACCAATTCCATGTTCTGCTTTCCCTTATATCCAAATCACAAAATTACAGAATCAGAGAATCACAGACTGGATCAGGTTGGAAGGGACGCAGTGGTCCTGGCCACCTGCTCATCTGGTCCATCCTCCCTGCTCCAGCACAGTCATCCTAGAGCTCATTGCTCAGGATTGTGCCCAGACTGGCACAGCAACTTTTATAAAGAAACGTTGGCTTTGGCTCAGTTGACAACATGAGACCTAGTGTGCATTTTTAACAACTTATCAGTCGCTCACTACCTTTTCTTTTTTTAATATATGAGCAATGGTTAATGTGTTTGAAGAAAAATAGAAAATCCCTGATAAAAGACATGATCAAATGCATTTGTTTGCATAGATGAAAACATATCTGAATTAAATCACAAATATATGTATTTACAAAGTAAATTTTTCAAATAGTCTCATAACTTGGCAAATCACATGACTTCAGACAAGATTTTTGCATTATTTAGAATAAATATATTTTATCTGATATTATATATAAATATGATCTCTCTAATTTAATTTTCATTTGAAAGAAAAAGAAAACAGTTCTTGATGCACGCAAGCAATGTATTTGCTGGTTTACCTAGNGGTACATTCTGTGGTAATAATTCACATTAGGAGAGATATCTTGAATATTGTGTCCAGTTTTGGGGGTATCAAGTTCAGTTTTNGATGCCTGATTAAAAACTCATCTGGAACTTTAATCCCAGGTCATCAATGCCAAATATGAGCAAACTGAAACATAAATTTGTAGATATTTGTTGACATTTTCTTTTTTCCCAGTCAATCCTATAATTTTTTCATGTCAAGATGCTAACACTTTTTTCTCTTTACAAACTGTTTAGTTTTTAGAATGCATCTTCTACATTTCTACATTTCAAGAATTTTCACTATTGTAACACTGGTAAGATGTTATTATTTTTTGAAAATCACAAAACACTTTCAAAATAGGAATTAATGATATCCGTCCTACAAGATGAATGCTACATTGGGATCTTTTTACTCAGCATGGTGTAGAACTAAGCAGCTATGTCTCAATATGAACAGTTTGAAATTTATATCATTCATTCAAGGATTATGTTGGAATTACCTGTAATATCTACTATAACACCCCTGAAGTTGAAGAATGATTTGTTGATAGAAGTGATCCAGTTGGAATTTACGGTGGCACAAAAAAAGAGTTAATTTGTTTTCTGCTTCGGAAAGTGAAAATTTGATTTCTTTAATGAGAAATGGTGATCAGAATCTCTTTCACACTTCTACCAGAGACAAGAGTAAAGCTATATATAGGTACATTCTGTGGTAATAATTCACATTAGGAGAGATATCTTGAATATTGTGTCCAGTTTTGGGGGTATCAAGTTCAGTTTTGCAAGAAAACATTGAGCTGCTGGAGTGAGTCCAGAGAAGGATAACAAAGCTGACAAAGGGTCTAGAGACAAAGTTTTATGAGGAGCAGGTGAGGGAGCTGGAGTTATTTATCCTGGAGAAAAGATGCTGGAAAGAAGGGAAGACCCCACTGCTCTTTACAAATAATTGAAAGGAGGTTGTAGCAAGGTAGGAGGTTGGTGTCTTTTTCCAGGTGAGATGAGATGAGATGAGATGAGATGAGATGAGATGAGATGAGATGAGATGAGATGAGATGAGATGAGATGAGATGAGATGCGATGTCCTCAAGTTGTGCCAGGTCTAGATTGATATATTGGAAAAAAGTCTTCACTGAAAGTATGGCAAAGCATTGGAACAGGCTTTCTAGAGAAGTGGTGGGATAAATAACCCTGAAATTGTTCAAAAGTCACATAGATGTGGTGCTTAGAGAAATGGTTTAGTGGTGGACCAGACAGTGCTAAGTTTATGGTTTCATTTGATGAACTTAAAGGTCTTTTCCAATCTAAATTATTCTGTTACTCCCTCTTCTGTGCTACTCTGAAACTGAGAAAATGCAAACATGGAGGTCCAGATGAAAACATGCATTTTTCAGGATGGGAAAAGACACTAGTTTCAGAATTACATACCCTGAATGTTTTTGGG